>VZQC01006699.1:56448-68786 GCA_009823505.1 Rhizomys pruinosus
ATATATATATATATATATATATATATAAAATCATGAAGGGATGTTGAATTCTATTAATTTTTTTCTGCATGTATTGGCATAATATATGATATTTTATCCTTCATACTGTCTATGTGATATGCAGAACAATTCTTGAATTCCTGAAATTCTGTGTGAACACGGTCAATTACCTTCTTTACACAGTGTTAGATTCAACTTACTAGTGTTTTATTGAGACATTTTTGCATTTTTCTTTATTGGAAACATTGACTTTATCCATGGAAAAGCAAAACTTTCACCTCAAGGGGATAGCTTTTTAATAATCATGGCCTGGTGATGCAGATTTAGATCACACCAAATCCATGTTCCACTGTGGAAAGAGTTTCATAAAGTTTTTATAGTAACGGAACAAAGCAAGGAAGCCATAAATCAAGGGACTTTTCAAATACATTTGTGGAGTAATTAAGTAAGCTGTTAGAGCAAAACAGAAATCTTAGCTATAGGCCTCAACTGCTAACTGATGAGAATGTTTTTGTTGGTGGAAGCTAGGTTTTTGTTCATACATTTAAAAGGGTTTTAATCTGTTAATCACCAATACAGAGGTGGGCAAGGACTCAGTATTTAAGGCACTAAAGATGACCCTAAATAAATTACAATTAGACTGTGGACCTGCAACAGGAAAACCAACCAGATTCTATTCATAAGAGGAATAGCCGAAGAAAAAAATAGATAAGCCCAGCCAGGAAGAGCCACCAAGTGGATCAGTGGTAGCTCATATGATATGGAGGGCTGGTCCATTCCCCAGCTCCATACAAATGGCAAGCAGGGGTGGGGGGAGAGAGAGAGAGATAGAAAGAGAGAGAGAGACCTACCTTTATAGACATTCACAGGTGCTATATACACATGGGTGCAGAGAAGGGCTCTAGCAAGGCTGTGGACACTGAAGGAGAAGTGTGGCATGGGAGCCTGGAGCAGAAATTCTGGGTGCCCCAGAATCAGCAAGCTGAGAAGGAACTTCCCCTACCACTGGGTGCCCAAGTGACAGCACAGGAAGTGTAAGTGTGCTGAACTGGGCTCAGCTAACAGGAAGGAGTATGAGTATACTCAGGCAAGAACTGTGGGATTAGAATCGAAAGCAGAATCTGTTCAAAAAGAGACCACCTAGGATCAAATGTAAATAAATGTGGGTGGACCTCCAAAATCTTGGGTCACAGAACACCCCAGGTGAAAAGCAAGATCCCCTACAAGCCATGATGGTGTTGGGTTGTAACTGGCGGGCTGAGCATGAGGGTCTCAGACTGGGAATTCATAGAGAAAGTGGAGTACCACACAGAAAGAACTCTCAACAGGAAGAAAATATGGAGGGGCGGGGCAGGAAAAGCCACATTCAGTGCACGTTGGGAAAAACTACTGACTGATTTGACAGATGTTGTGTCTTCTTTCTTTCTTTGTACTTCGACTCCCACTCTGATTGGTGGCTTTGTTTTAGCTGGTGCCTCACCTGAACAGGCTTTTACAGCTTTCATTTTCTGCTCCTATTCTATACTATTTTCTGTTATTTTTTTGTACTTCAACCCATATAATTTCCCTCTCATTCATACATTTTGGGTTTCTCATTTATTTCACCCTTTACTTCATTATTAATACCTAAACATTTCCTTAAAATTATAAACTGAATTAATCTCAATCAACTTCTTCTGGTAGAAATGTTCTAGACAAAAACTTTCCAAAGTCTAATGCTTGCACTATTGGATAGACTCTGTGACAAGTTCGGCTGCTTTTCTGGCATGGATGCTGCTGCTTATATGTCTAGGATCTTGCCTGGAACCTAAAACTACTCTTTGCAACAGTTTTGGTTAAGCAAACGGCACAGAAATGGCACAGAGGAATGCAAGATAAGGATCTTCAAGAGTGAATAGTAAGGGGTCAGCCCACCCAGAGCAGAGGGCATCCCACAGAATCCCACTCTGCTCCTGGTGTCAGTCCTGGGGAGACTCCAGAAGGAAGTCTCAGGATGAGCTTCTGTTTTGATTTCCAGCTTGAAGGGAGGGGCATTCTAGGGAGTCTGGAGAAAACAGGCATATAATAGCAGAGGATAGAGCTCAGGCTTTGACCTTGGTCAAGATGAGCAGCTTAAGGAGGTATTAAGAGATTTCTTATTCCAGAAGAATCAGTCCAAGTCTGACCCTCTCTGGTCAGCTCTGGGGAGCTAATTACTGTAAGTCCTCAGGAGAAGAGATTGGCCTAGGTCTTGTTAAAACTTGAATTGAGATCCCTACTAGAGTAGAGATCTATGCAGGTAGGGGGTCTCCATGGAATCCACCCTCCCACTTACTTTTAACCCTGCAAGGTTCTAGAGCATGGTGGCTCCCTGTGAGGCCCGGTGACTGTCCACTAGGGCATCAGATCTGGCTGCAGGTCAGGACAGGAAAGAGGACATCACAGGAAGGAGTCTGAGGATTGGCAGATTGGGGAATTCTCTCCCTAGATACACAAGGATACACACACACACACACACACACACACACACACACACCTGGTCATGCTTTATTCCTGGGGGTTTAGGCAGGACATTCAGGCAGAAGGGTCTGCTCTATCCATTCTATTTCTGCAAGTCATCAGGGAAATGGGGACCTTGGCCTGAAGAAAAGATCATCAGATCAGCAAAGAGGATGGAATTTTGGCTTTACAAGATTAAATACAAATACAGGGGAAGGCTGAAGGTTTTTCTGTCAAGTCTAGCTGAACACTGGTTTAGCCCCACCTTAGCTAAACTATAAACTCTGGAAAGCCCTGGGGTTTAGAAAGCTATTGCTTTCTGACTTCTCCCTTGCTGACCGTTTGAAAGGAGAAGTTTTCTGAAGAGGGAAGGGGTTGTTCCAATTCCTGTGAACTCTGGTTCAGAGAGAGAAACAGCACAGCTAGCCCAGAGCAAAGCAAAGATGGTAAGCTAGGACTGAGCTTTCCCTACCCGCCCCCCAACACACACACACACACACACACACACACACACACACACACACACACACACACACACAAAGCAGGGACTCAAAAAGCTACACCCTTCCCATGTAATAGTTCTTTGCTGTGGTGTACTGTGACTTAGGATGCTGCTGGCTCCTAAAGCCTAGGGTCTTCTACAGGTTTCCAGAATTCTCTCTGGGGAGTCTGAGACACATGTTTTCATAACAAAAGAGGAAAGAGGTCCTTGGGCTAGGGAATCATTCCAAGCACTGACCCAGCAGAAGGGAGTGCCTCCCACTAGGACTACAGGGAACGTGCCCACTGCACGGGTTACTGGTTATTGATTTTTTTACAATTTTTCTAGAGTTCCGTCCGTGGTCTATATCTGAGGGAGGTGAGGTTTTCGTGTATGGGCTGGACACTGGTCAGTAGGGAAGGAGTCCCGACCTTGAAGAATATTAAAGGGAGGATGTTAGACAGAGGCTGCTCTAATGGAGCATCTCCCAACAGCTTTTCCTAGGTGGCTTCTCACTGGTAGAAGCTCTTTGCAATTTTTTTCCACGTTGGGCTTCCCAGAGAACTGAGGCTTTTCCGGGTAGCACTGGAATCTGGTCAACAGGGAGAGGCCCCTTTGGGAGGAGTGGGAGCCTTGCCCACCAAAGAGCACTAGGGGGTGTTAATCCTGTTTGTGCTGAGGGTTATCCCGGAGATCCAGCCCTGATTGGGTATGTACTGTTTTTGTTTGTTTCTAGATTTCCCTGGGGGCAGAAGCAGTTCTAGGACGTGAAGCATTTTAAGAGGAGGCTGGACTTAGGTATAAGTCCACAAGGGAGGGGTTCCAGTCTTGAGAAATGGCTAGGGGAGAACCCTAAATAAAGGACTGAGAAAATTGGGTGGTAAGGTTGTGAGTCTTCCCCATACCAGAAATATAGGATGTGTATCCACATCAGCGGAGGAGACCCCAAGTAAGGTCATGGCTTGGGAACTTTTACAAGTTCCATGTGTGCCAGTTCCAAAGGAGGTGAGGCTTTCCTGAAGGGGCAGAACACACGTCAGCAGGGGCGGAGACTCAGCCATCAGTGGGAGGATCCTGAAGGAGGATTAGGAGCCGGTCTCCTCTTCACAGATATTGTGAGCAGGTGCCCACGGGAAGCCGGAGGCCTTGTCACAGCTCCTGCCTTTGCCCAGACGTCATCTTGGAAATCTGAGGTACTGAGACTTTTTGTGAAATGGCTGGGGTCAGGTGGGGAAGAGTCCAAGTCTTGACGGGCTAGGATGAAGAGGGCAGTCTGCCATTCCCTACGGTGGTGAGGGTGCGCTAGTTCCTTAGGCCTTGGTGATCTGATCGCCCGTAGGAGAATCCATGACTGGTTCCAGCTCTTGTGGATTGTGGGATTCTTTCAAAATCTGAGGGAGAGGTGGCATTTTGTGAGAGAGCTGTACTTGGTCAGCCAGGGAAGATTCCCAGACTTGGAGTTTATTAAGGGGGGTGTCTAAAGTGAGGATTATAAATCTTCCACAAATGCAGGAGGTTTAGGTTCACCTATCCCTGGGGTCCTGGGTAGGGCCATGGTTTATAATATTTCCCTAGTTCCAAGTCAGAAGTCTGAGGGAGATGAGGCATTTTGAGGAGGCTAGACTCTAGTAAACAAGGGAGAATTCCCAGGCTCGATATGGAGAACCTGGAGGGAGAAAAGCCTTCCTTTCTGTAGGGATGCAGATACTGTGGTGACAACCTTATCTGTTCTGGCCTTTGTCTCTTCTGGTAGGGTATTAATTGGCTGTGGTCTCTGCCATTTTCCCAGTTTTATTCTCCGGAGGGTGAGGGAGAAGAGGGAGGGCTCCAGGCTCTCCCTGATGGACTACTGATAGAACTTCCCTACAGAGATACAGAGGGCCTTAGCCTTCTGCACAGCCTCTACTCTTACTGTTAGGTCTGAGAATGACCAGGCAGAATTCTTGGAATTGGACGAGACTTTTTTTCTTTTCGCCAAGGGAACTTGGCTCCAGAGTCTTTTTTTTTCTCCCCCAAACAACCTTGGCTCTCCTTGGTGGCGGAAGGAGGTGGGTTGGCCCTGCCAGGCATTGATATCAAGAACCTGGGGGAGGCATGAGAAAGCTTGTGATTATAGCTGTGGAAGGTCTCAGCCTTGGCCTTCTTTGCCTGTCAGCCCTATTGTCCCCAGTCTGCGTTTGGTTTGGGGGTGTGGTGTAATCAGACTTTCATCTTTACTTGGAAGGGTGCCTTTTCCTGAGGAGCTGAGGCTCATTTCAGGTGACTGTGTAGGCTTTAAGATGGAGAAGTCTCTGACACAAGAATGCGGGGAGTGCACATGAGGAATAGTGTGAACCCTGCAGAAACCAGCCTGTAATGTTGACCTTGAAAAATCAGAGGCTGAGGCCTAGAGCCCTTATTCTTTTTTTTTTCTGTGCTATGTGGAGGAGATGAGTCTCTTGGATGGAGGAAGGCACCCTCACATGAGCAGAACAGAAGCTGTGCATGGCCTGTCAGAAATAAATATAAACCCTTTGAGGATGGCTTATAGTTCTTACTACCAAAAGGAGAAGAGGCCACACAAAGAAAATCTCTCTGTGCTTTCAAGATATAGATCATAGTGGACAGATGTGTTTGCTCTATTCCTTGGGGGAAGTGATAGAGTTTGTCTCATAGACATGAGGCCTTGGTTTCTGGGAGCAACATCAATAGCTTGAGGGAGGACAGAGGGTACAGCCCCTTGCCCTAGTAAATACATGGGGTCTAACCTCTCCCATCAGTCCTGGAAGACCTTGGACAGATGTACAAGTTATGTCCATTCTTCACATTCAACTATGTTTTTTGCAGAAATAGACATTTGTTCAAGGTGTCCAGGGTAGTTTTGCAGAGGGAGTCTCATATCCTACCATGGTCGGTTTACCCATTGTGTCCACATTAACAACAGAAAACAAAAGTTGAACCCTCTCTTTCTGTCAACAGAGGAAGACAAGGATATTCAGATAAGAGTTGTTAGATGTGGCACTTATCCCCACTCACCCCCCCCCCAATGTCTCAAGGCCATAAGGGCTTTGATCTGAGGAGATGACACTCTGTGGAGGCTAGTCAGGTGGAACACAGTCTCAACCCTGCTTGGGGTCGAGTTAAGGACACTTGGTGAGGATGGAAGAAGTTTCATTTTTCTTTTTTTTTTTATTGATGCTTTGTGTATTTCATACATTATTTTCCAATTCAGTTCAGGCATATATCCCCTTCCCTTCCCCCCACCCCACCCCTACCCATCCCAGATCATGCATTCTGCCGTAACTTTTCTGCATCTTTCTCTGCTTTTTTGTTTTGTTTTGTTTTCATTTTTTAACAAAAATAAGTGATAATTTGTGAGTACAAGCATCCTTCATGTAAAACCAATTTGTGAGCAGTTGTGTCCAAACCCACACAGCTCATGTGTTCCACCATCCAGCGGGGGCGGGGGGGGGCTGTATGTTCAATCAGGTTGACCAAATGAGTGTCCAGTCTATATTGCTGTAGTTTCACCATTCACCCCAATCACAGCCCTTACATTCTACCACAACCCCTCTTCCACAGATTGTTCCCTAGGCTTAGAAAAGAGGCACAGGTGGATGAGAAGCAAAACAGTCTATTTTCTCTGGAGCTGTTGTCTTGGTCTCTAGTCAATTATGGCTGTTTTCTTTCATGGGCTGCCAGCTTGTCCAGGCATAACCTTTCGATCTTACTAATGAAGCACATGTACTTAGATATATAGGTATTTAAACAGTATAATATATAGCCTTTCGATCCTACTAATGAAGCACACGCAATTAGATATATAGGTATTTAAACAGTACTAATTGTTATGGTAGGTTACTTTGGTATAGACACAGATGTTTGGATGGTATGTTAATCCATGAATTACATTTTCTTCTGTTAAGTATGACAGGGTCTTTGTGTGGTTTTTAACAAGAAGTTTCGTTTTTCTGTCTTAACCACCTTTTTTCTTTCCTCCCTCCTGTGAGAGAAAGGACTCTTCCAGACTCTGGTTGCCAACCTATTTCCAGCCCTGACAGGATGAAGCTTGTGGTGACCAAATGGAATGGGCTCTGACTTCTCGCACAAGCTCCCCCAAGAGCCATAGGACTGTAGTGCTTCAGGACAGTGAGGTCTTGGTTAGATGAAGAGACTGCCAGTCACCAGAAGGATGAGGGAGGTCTTAATGAGTGGTCCCCTGAGGTAGGACTGAGTATGTACTTCAACATAACCAACCCTGGTTTTGGGTGCTACTGGATTTGATACCGTTTTATTTCTGTATGAAGTGTTCTAGGGAATAAGGGAAACACTAAGTATAAATGTGTAACATCATTACTGGAAGGAGTTCCAGGACCTTTCTGTTGTCTGTGTTCTCAGGGAACTGAGGACCTTTATCTGAAGAGACTACAGTGTGAAGACTCTATACATCAGGTCAGCAGTGAGAGGACTCCTAGACTTCTCCAGGAGCTAAAGGGCTCTGGGTGTGGACTGAGGGTCCAGCCACCCTTTCCAGGACTGAAGGTATATATCTCGTGCTGTTTTTCCCATGCTAACAAGTTGTGAGAGGGCCCCCTAGGAACCTACGGGGCCCTTTTCAAGCTTACTGATCTCAAAGCAGTGCTCTGAGGAACAAGCCAAATCCAGCAAAGTGTCTGATGCTCTGGACAGGTATCAGATTGAGAAATGAGTGCCCCTTTCACGTGGGAGGTAGGAACAACATTTGGCCAGTTGTCACTATTGCTCCCAGATGGCCCTTGACAAGTGTGCTTAGAAATGGGCTACATTCCTTCTTCCTCTTTATGTCAGGAATATGAGGTGTTTCCCTTAACAGTTATCTCAACACAGCACATGATTACAATCTAAGACTTGTTAGGGGAGAGCTGAACCCAAAGGGGACCATCTACCTAGAACTGTGGTGATCTCAGAGTCAGGTCTCATCTATCAGCTCTGAAGAATTTAGGAGGGTCCTGGAAACCTTCAATTTGGGAGGCTCTCTTAGCTCATCTTATAGAACTATTAGAAGTTGATGTAAGGTCCTTAGTGTGAGTGATATCTCCTTAAATCAAAGAATAGAAAAGGCCCAGGTACTCAAGGAGTTAAGGCAAGTTATATGCCCCAAATGTACACAAAGGACACCACCCTCACTCCAGAATAGAGGGTTCCTCAAAGCACTGAGATACATACATCAATGTGGGCATTGGACTTTAAAGATGTGCCAGTTGTCTGAGCACTCAGGAACGTTTTGACATCCCTCTTCAGGTTCCAGTAGGACCAACAATCAGGAGAACAGAAGACTTGCAGGGCTCTGGCACATCTCTCTCAGAGAAGACTTGTAAGTATGCATTTGTCAGAACCAGCAGGGGCTATATAGAGCTTCAACTGATGCCATCTCTACCTTTCCCTCCCCCAGGAATATTGAATCCATTCACATATACATCTGCTTATCTTCCATCCTAAATCCCCACTTCCATTCATGCCTCACTTTCGAAAGCATCCACGCCTTAGCCTTGAACAAGTCTCCCAGGAACCCACTAAAGTAGAGTGCTTGATGCTTACACATTCCCTCCCAGCTGATGAGGAAGAGGAAGACAAGGAGGAAGAGGAAGAGGAGCAGGAGAGAGAGGAGGAGGGAGAGGAGGGAGAATGGGAGGAGCAGGAGGAGGAGGAAGAGGAGGAAGAGGAAGAAGAGGAGGAGGTGGAGGAGGTTGAGGAGGAGGAAGAAGAAGAGGAGGAGGAAGAAGAGGAGGTGGAAGAAGAAGAGGGAGGGAAGGAAGAGGAAGAGGAGGAGGAGGAAGAAAAGGAGGAAGAAGAGGAGGAGGTGGAGGAAGAGGAGGAGGAAGAAGAGGAGGAGGAAGAAGAGGAGGAGGAGGAAGAAGAGGAGGAGGAAGAGGAGGAGGAGGAAGAGGAGGAGAAGGAAGAGGAGGAAGAGGAAGAGGAGGAGGAAGAAGAGGAGGAAGAGGAGGAAGAAGAGGAGGAGGAGGAAGAGGAGGAGGAGGAGGAGGAGACTAATGATGATGACACGTCTTCCTCCAAACCATCTTTAACAACTTCTTCATCCTATTCTTCCTCATCTTCATCCTCCTCTCTTTCCATTTTTGGAATTCCACATAACCAGGAAGGCTCTGATGTAGGGATGTTGAGAATTATCCACAGTCAGAGCTCTTCCTCCACTTCATGGAGCAAATCAGATGACAGATCCAGCATCCAGGAAGAAGAGGAGGGCTTAAGTCTCTTACAATTTAGAAATACCAAATCTAGGAAAAAACTCCAAAACCAAAAGGTGACTGACTTGGTGAATTTTCTGATCCTCAAATATCAAATGAAGGAACCTGTCACAAAACTGGAAATGCTGAAGGTTGTTACCAAAGACTATAAGAAACAATTCTCTATAATCTTTAGGGATGCTTCTAATTGCTTGAAGATGATTTTTGGCATTGATATAAAGAAAAAGAATCCTGTAAGTAGCTCTTATGTTCTTGTCAACTCACTGAACCTCACCTATGAAGAAGACATAACTAGGGAGCAGAGACTGCCTAGAAATGGCTTCCTGATAATTATTCTAGGTGTGATATTCATGGAAGGAAACCGTGCCTCTGAGAAAAGCATCTGGGAATTCTTGAATATGATGGAGATATATGACGGGGAAGAGCACTTCATCTATGGGGAACCCAGGAAATTCCTGACCAAACATCTAGTGAAGCAAAATTACCTGGTGTATCGGCGGGTGCCTTACAGTCTTCCTCCAGGCTATGAGTTCCTGTGGGGTCCAAGAGCCCACTCTGAAACCACCAAAGTGAAAGTTTTAGAATTCTTAGCTAAGGTCATCAAGAAGAAACCAGATCATTTTTCATTCTTACATGGTGAAGCTTTCAGACAGGATGAAGAGAAATCCTGCACTAGAACCAGAAGAAGGCTCCCCTCGGGTAGTAGCATGGTGGTTAGAGAGCACTGGGCACCAGTTTCTCCTACCCAAAGTGAAGAATCTGAATTCGAATCTGTTTATTGGTTTTGAAGAGGGCAGTCAAAATTCTAAGTTAAGCTGGGTAGAACAAGGTGTAGGACAACTTTGTGTTCTAGTTCTACATGGTGATAATTACATTGTTTTCCTTGAGATGTTTTTCAACTGCTATTCTTTGTAACCAAAGATCTATTACCTTCACAATTTATGATTTCTTACAGTTTTTTTTTCTTTTATTAGGTTTTAAGAAAGCAGAGGTATGGGAAACGCTGTTTGTTCCATGTGGGGACAGGTTGAAGAGAGCATGCATGCGGGGCCACTACAGTAACATCCCAGGGACTCAGGTTAGAGGGTGCAGGTCCAATTTATTCTGAACAACAAGCAGCCTATATAGACTTTGGATAGACAGCCTCCACATTGGATGACATCACCCCCCCCCAGTAGCCATTGTCAGACCTCTACATCATTACACGACACCCCAGCTCAAGGGCTGGACCCAGAGGTCTTGTGACCTTTCACTTGTGGTCCTAGAACATGCTAGCTGAAATGTTAGCAAACACACACCCAAGCTCAGGCATGCCAGTGCACAGGGGACAATATCCAATGGTTTATCTTTGCATTCCTTTAACCCTTTTAGTCAGCTCTACTGTGTACCTAGATTTGATTGGTTTCCTTAAGAAAATGTAAAAAATAGTAATAAATGATAATGGTTTAAGACCTTTGTTCACTGAGTCATTTATTCATTAAACAGTTGGATATTCCTGGTTGGAGGGTGTTTGTGGAGAAGTAAAATACCCCCTTCCCAGAGAGTGGTATTGTCTAGAAAGAGCTGTCATTGGGAATATGGAAAGATGACCTTGAAGACAGAACAAGTGAAAAGAAAGAATACGTTGGTAAGTGAGGTTCCAGTTGTCAGCAGTCAAGTGTATGCAGCTTGAGCCAGTACATAGTTCCTATCGTTTGTGACTTTGGGGGCTAAACCTCTTTTGTGGGAATGAATTAAGCCATGGAAAGTGTTAGAGACCAGACCTCAGTAAGGCATAGAGGAGACAAAAATTCAAGAATGAAAACTGAGACATTCCCTTGGGATTTCCACTAAACTAGGTGGAAATCCTCAGCTGGTGCCTGTGTGCAAGACATCTTGGTATTATTAACTGGCTGGTACATTTAAACATATTGCATGTACTGAGGATTTCTGTTGTTGTTGATTTGTTTGCTTTAGATTTTTGAGATGGGCTCTCAGCTAGCCTAGGTTGGCCTTGAAACTCCATAATTTCTTTCCTTCACTTCTCAAGTGACTGAATTATAGGCTTGCGTCAGTATGTGCAGCTATGTGTTGTCTATCCATAAGGGATAAAAAGATTTCCTGGAAAAGTGAGTAAGAATCCTCTGAGTTGCTGCAATTCTTCTCCCTGGCCTGAGAGAACCAGAGCCTCCTCCACTCTAACACATTAAAGTAGGTGATCTTGATTGCTGTTTGGCCAAATCTATGCAAGATCTAGGATCTGGTAACAAGTAAATTAATTTTGAATGTATATCCAGAGGATGAGAAGCTGAGAGGGTTAGAAAGCATTCATTTTTTACTTAATTCTAAGAACACTGAGTTTCTTCAGGGAATCACATCCTGAATAATTTATTTGCTAAGATAGAAATCATCATGACTTATATTTGGAAAACTATTTTTTGGCTGATTTGATATTCATTTTACTGTTGAGTGATTTTGTTCCTGAGATGTTCTGGATTACAAAAGGGGGGTGGAGAGGATAGGCATGGCTCAAATTAATATTGAAACTTAATTAACATTCTTTAAATACACACCGTGTGCAGACCCTGCCAGAAGATTCCTCATAGCCTATCCATTCCAACCATCAGTTTTCCCCTCAAATTTTTATTGAACTCTTACATGTCATACAATATTTCTTAATCGAATTTAGACCCCTTCCCTCATCCCTGTCCCCCCACCCTGAACTGATGCATTCTGCCGTACATATTAAGTCCTGTCTTGTCTCTTTTTTAACTCTTTCAATGTGGAACTTTACTGTTTTCGTCTGATCGTTTTCTTGTTGTTCTTTTTAATTTTGTATTATTCTAAAATATATATCTATACAATCCACACATATACCAGGTTTACAAAGTCTGAAAATAAACTGTAGGTTAATTCCAAAACACACTTAGGGATTCACAGTTTAATAGTAAGCTTGCATGCAGGTAAAAATACATTTAACTGTACATTCCTGAATTACATGGCATGTTGTATGTTTTGATTTACTTTTTTTTTTTTTTTTAATTTAATTTTTATTGATGGTTTGTGCATTTTATACATCATTTTCCAATTCAGATCAGGCATATTTCCCTTTCCCTTCCCCCCCACCCCCACCCCATCCCAGATCATGTATTCTGCCATAACTGTCCTGCATCTTT
>VZQC01006699.1:77450-112916 GCA_009823505.1 Rhizomys pruinosus
TCAGCCAATACACTTATACATGTAAAATGAAAATAAATGAAATATCTAAAAATTTGTATGTATTAAATTCATAGGTAAATGGATGGAGCTGGCAGCAATCATCCTGGGTGAGGTAACGCAGATCCAGAAAGACAAATGTTGCATGTTCTCTCTCATAGCTGGATCCTAGCTTTGAAGTCTTAGATATGCATGTTTCAATTTTAAAATACAGAGAGGTCAGGAAACATCCATATTTGTGACCAGCTTAGACATCTGTTCTCTGTTATATATTTATTACTTCTATGGGGGATGCAGGTAACTCGGTTAAAGGACAAGTTTCAGGAGTGTTTTCTACTCCACATTGGAAACAGGGTTCTGAATTCACATCAGGGTGCTTCAAGAGAGGGGAGAGAGAATGCAGTGACATGAAAGGTGAAAGAGCAACCATAGACTAGGAAGGTTTAAATGGGATGAGGAATGGGAGGGCAGGACAGAGGAAGGGATATAAGGAGGAATAAGTAACACTAAAAGCCTTTTAAAGAAGTCATATGGAATATCGCCACTATAGAAGCTTTTAAAAGTATATATCTACACTATAAAAAAGAGAGTAAAAATAGTTACCTTATAACAGGGGAGGGGGCATTGCCCCTACTAGACACCATAGGCTAGCAAAATTAAAACCCAATGATGGGACTGGATTCCCTATTTTGAATCTGCTAACCAGGAGACCCATACCCCTTCAGACAATAGTGGAAGTTGCCCCTGTCTTGGTTACCCACCAGAACTTCTTAAGACCCTATTGTTAAAGACACTATATACATAGCTGTAGAGCATTGGAAGCACCTCTCAGGTTGGTTACTTTTGTAACCCAACCTGAGAGGTGCTTCCAGCCCAGGTCTTTAGCCTGGGAAGTGGAACGCTTCCCATCAGGCAATGCTATCCCTTCCTGCCCCAAAACTGCTGGTCTCTGGACAGGAATTTCAGGCTGATGGTTGATGGCCAATCTTTAGCCTACACCTACTCACAATCCTCTTCACAGGTTGGTGACATGATTAGTCTCCATCCAACCCCATGCTAACTTACTGGGTTGGCAATCTGATCTGATAGATCTCCATCCAACCCACTAGCCACCAACACTCAAACTCCAGGCCTGCATCAGCCTATATACCTGCAAAATAAGGGGGCTGGGAATTCTGTGTAATAATGCTAATGGAGAACTCAATTTATTACATGTTGCATGTCACTTGTATAAGCAAAATGATGTCATCTCCCAGAGCCAATCACAGACCCTAGTCTTGTGCCCCTGTACACTGCTGGCACGCCTAACATCATGTGCCTGGGCCATGTTGTTCCCTATTTGTGCAGGGTCAGAGGAATTCCATGACTTCCACTTTGTGCCCTAAGGGATGCTACCTGAGAACTAGCCCTTAATTCAAACTGGATCTTCCCACAATACACAATGTAATTTCTTACTGTGTGTTACATATGCATCATTATATTTATAGAGAATTTTACCTCTCACTACTCATCAAAGAAGCTTCTTTTCTGACAGATGGAGAATATCACAACTGGTCAAATGCAGAAGGTAAGTGTCTTTTAGATGCCCAGCAATACCTAAAAGGAACTTCTAGACTTGAAGCTCATGGAACAGGGTATAGAGAGAATCCAAATGCATTCCTCGATTCTCACCAGTGAAGCTTCTTCATGGGACAGATGGTGATTAACACAAAATGTAACAACTCGCCAAAATGTAGATAATAAGAGACTTCAGGGTGTGTGTCTCTTTATAGGACTCCTACAATAAAACTTTGCTGCCCGTTGCTCAGCAATCTTTGTGGAAGAGTGGGAAGAAAGACTGGAAAAAACCCCAACCTTTGCTAAAGAACTTTTGGCAACCGATCATTGCTAGGTGAAGGAGAACTGGTCTTCTTTTAGGGAGTGATGCTAGACAGGCTGACCAGGTTCCAGTGAGTGAACTCACACCAAAGGCTATCTGCAGATACCAACTTGATTTAATAGGCCTTAACATATATAACAGAATGCATGAAATCTGTTGTGGTGCTATGGGAGAGGTGCATATAGGGGCAATGCTCTAAATATAATTAAGATATAATCTATGACATGCACAAAAATTCAATAATAAATAAGTTTAATATTTTGATTTAAATTTGTTGATGATGACAGAATGTGTAGCTTTCTAAAATCATGTTAACTATAGAGAATGAGGCACTCTTGTGGATTGCTGAAGAGAGAATGCAGCAATATGACCTGGTTTGTTTCAGGAGATAATGTGAGGAATTTTGATATTGATCCTTGTTGAGTGAAAGAATGAAAGTTGTCAGAGTTCACAGTTGCTATTATGATTACCTGGGATAGCTTCTACAACATTTGGAATACTCAGTATGTTGTATGTATTCTTTAAAAAATTATTGAAATTCTCATGTCTCTCCAAGAATCCTCCAAACATTCAGTGCTAGATGGGGACTACTGAGACATCCAACTTGTGGACTGAACTACTGCTGGGGCTTCAGCCTCTTCAGAGTATAGACTGCCATTGTTGGACTACCCAGGCTGTATCATGGAGGCCAGTACAGGAAGATCAAGACAGGACACAGTGTTTACTGGACCTCATTTGGTGACCATGGGAAGGGAAAAACCCAGTGTGGAACAAAAGGGCAGAACTTATGGTTGGGCTTGCCAAGGAGGAAGACACTTCAAACATGACTTCTTTCAGCCTAATAAAGAAAAAAAAAAAAAAAACAAGCTGAAGATACTAAAACCTATGATATATGTGGCATGCATATGTGCATATTTTGGAATGATGCATATTGGAAGGAATAACAACAGCAACAAAAGAAAGTCTCAAAGAACTGACTGAAATGGTGAACTTCTGCTCAAAACAGAGAGACTAAGAAAAAGATGAAAAATATGTTTGGCAGAATGCATGAGCTCAGGTGGGGTGGGGAGGCAGGGAGGAGGGCATGGGTCTAGATTTGATTTGTAATTTTTTTTTTTTTTGGTCTTTTTCGAGACAGTGTCTCCCTGTGGCCCCAGGGCTGTACATTTGCAAAAAACAAATCCTGTCCTTGCCTTTGATTTTGAAATGCAGTTTCATTTGCATGTAGAATCTAGAATCTAGATAGCCAAATTTTTTTTCTTTTAGCTAAAGCAAAGATATTCTTTCCATTTCCCTTCATTTTCTATTTTAAACTTGAATAAAATGCATTTAAACATTTAACAATTATCTGTAGCTCCAGTTCCAGGGGATCCAGAGCCCTGAAACTCGCTCTGTAGACCAGGCTGGCCTTGACCTCACAAAGATCCACCTGCCTCTGCCTCCCATGTGCTAGGATTAAAAACATGCGCCACCATACCTGGCATATTTTTCAAATCAAATTGGCATGCCTGTGTGTGTGACTGAGTATGCATGTTTGTGTCTGTGTGTGTGCGTCTGTGTATGAAGCAGGGGAGAGAGGAAGGAGAGAGAAGAGCGTGATATACTGTATTATAGAACACGGCATAAAAACGAGAACTCCCTTGGTATATTCCTTTCTGTTCTTGTTTCTGTGACCAAATACATGACAATAAACAACTTGTTTATTGCAGGTCCAGGCTGTTGAGATGGAGTCCATTATATCAGGGAAGGCTTAGCTTCAGGGGAGGCTGTACTGTGGCAGCAAGAATTTGCTTCCATCTCAGTGGACCAGGAAATAGAGAGGGTGCTGGACTTCGCCTGGCTTTTTCCTTTCCCCCTTTCTTCAGAACTTGGAATGCTCATGCATTCTTCCATTACTTCACCAAACTTCCCTAATATAATCTACAATCTGTCTCCTCCCCGTGTTGTCTTACCCACTGCCCGAGGTAATTGCTCTGGCATTTACCCTTGCTTTCTTAACTCATGTATATATCTACATAGGTATGTGTAATGTAAACGTATATGCATACATCTATGAATTTGTGATGTATTGTTAGTCTCAAATGTGCTATGCAGGTTATTTTTAAGGCACCGCTCCTGGCATCAGATTTCCAGGATGGAGCTTGCACACATCAGTACCCAGTCGGTTGCTCCTCTCATCTAGTCAGTCTGCTCTAGGCAGTAGTGTCTGATGTTTCTCTTGGAAGCCCTTTACATAATGACTGTTGTTCTACAATGCCTGGGGTGTGTGTGTGTGTGTGTGTGTGTGTGTGTGTGTGTGTGTGAGAGAGAGAGAGAGAGAGAGAGAGAGAGAGAGAGAGAGAGAGAGAGATCAATGTGCCAGGGCCCTGTGTCCTAGAAAGGAAACAACTAGCCATATCCAGTTCTACTCAGAATATTCAGATACATAAAACCAAACCCCACTTCCATTTCTTATTGCTCAGCTTCTGTCTAGCCTTCATACAGTGTGAACCTAGGTACATTTTTACTTTTTATTGTATACTGTCTATTATCTTTAATGACATTTGTACAGCGAGGAAAGCATCTCTTAGATTTATCCATGTAGTTATAATGTCTGGTGTTTTTCATTCTTTTTGCAGATTTATAGCTCTGCATGTCATCGTTTTCTACTTTGCCTGGAGGATTTAACATTTCTTGTAGTGACTATCTGTTGGTGATGAAAGGGCTTTGCGTTTGCAAAAAAAAAAAACCTGTTGTTGCCTTTGATTTTGAAATGCAGTTTCATTTGAATGTAGAATCTAGATAGCCATTTTTTTCTTTTAGCTAAAGCAAAGATATTCTTTCCATTTCCCTTCATTTTCTATTTTAAACTTTAATAAAATGCATTTAAACATTTAACAACTATCTGTAACTCCAGTTCCAGGGGATTGGATGCCCTATTCTGACCTCTGCAGCATTGCAGGACCTCTTAAGAAACTTCAAAATACAAGCCAGTAATACTGTGGCAAATAAGTATATTCATGTTGTTGTACAGTAATCACCACTGTGTAGTTCCAGAAATTCTTCATGACCCCTAACACAAACACCATACCTGTAAACCTGTCGCTGCTCATCCTTCCTTTCCCAGCTTACAGCTCTCCTTGCTGGCTCTACAGAATGACATATTTTGAAGTTTTCACATAAGCAGAATTACACAATATTTGGTCTGTCTTTCCATTGTTTTACCAGGAACTTTTCTTCTGTCTTTATATCTTATTCTTTTATCTAAATCTACTTTAGATTTCTGGCTTGTTTTTGGATTGGTAACTTGATATAATCTTCAGGCTTCTCGTTCTTAGAATTGTGAATGATTCTAAGGAGTTCTAAAAGCTTGACTCTATGGGACTATAGTTATTATTGCATTTCTCATTCATCTGCTTTTACTTTTTTCTTGTTGAGAAAACATCTCGTTCTGTAGCCTGTGCTCACCAGAACTCATGGCAACCCTTGTGCTTCAGCCTCCCACATACGGAGGTTACACGCATGGGCCACTACACCTGGCTCCATTTTTATCTGTTTTTTTCCAAATGGTTTTTCTGCATTCTTTCTTTTTTCCTTTATTGAGGGATCTTCAAAGACATTAGGCCACTCAGAGTTCTCTCCTACTATTCTACACAATAGTTTCATTCCATCTCTCTTGATTTTTCTATTTTTAATTAAAAAATTTATGTGTATGAATATGTGTAAGTGCACCCATGTCTTGCAATGCCGCAGAGGTCAGAATAGGGCATCCAATCCCCTGGAACTGGAGTTACAGATAGTTGTTAGCCACCATGTGGGTGCTGAGTATCAAACCCTGGTCCTCTCCAAGAGCATCTGGTGCTCATAACAATTGAGCAATCTCTCCAGCCCCTGATTCTTTTTTTTAATTTTTTTTGTATTTTCTACAGAATTCAGACTTAAGTCCTGTATTTACATAATTTTCACACCTCCCCCCCTCCAACTCCTCCCAAGTTCCTTCCGCACCTTTTCAAGTTTATCACCTCTTCTCTGTAATTCTTATTCACACACACTCACACACACACACACACACACACACACACTCCACACACACAGACACACTCCGGCACATGCACATCACCTACTGAGCTCATTTAATTCTGCTCTTACGTAAATTTGTTTAGGGCTCACCACTTGGGATTAGATAGCATGTCAGGGGGCTTATCTCTAGAGATGACTATTTCTTCTCTCTAAGCAGTCATTGATTGCCTACAGTTCTCCATCTAGGGTGAGACCTTCTGAAAGTTTCCGCCGCGGGCACTGCATGTTAGCTAGTGTTATTATTATGCAGGTCTTGCATAAACAAATATATTGTTGAGATTTCATGAATGGAGCTTTTCTGCCATGTCAGGAAGACACTATCTAGCAGCACGCATAATGGTCCTCTGACTCTTTTTTTTTTTTTTTAATTTAATTTTTTTTATTGATGCTTTGTGNTTATATTACTATTAACAGAGTTTAAATTTTACTAGTAACTTATTCTTCATTTTATTTCACATTTTTCTTTATTAATATGTGTTTATCATGTGGTGTTTTGCCTTCTGCATAAGTAATTTATAGAAACAATTTATAGTGAAAAAATTCTATATTTTAAATATGCTGGCTTGCAGTTTCTGTCTCCTTGTTTTTTCTTGCAAGCAACTTAGTTCTATAACTTAATGTGTATATAAATTTATCAAATTTTCTTATCAAGTAAACTTCTTAATATATTTAAAATGATCAATAAGGGAGTTACCATAAAAATAAATACAAAGGACAATTAACTATTGTAAACTGTATATTCACTTACTTATTTTTCATTCACAATCAGTGAATTTACATTTTTTTTAAATGGAACATTTTATTTGAAAGTTTTATGTAAATTCCATCTCTAATATCTTTCCTAATAATTTGCATCTTATTTCTAATCACAATTATATTAAGATAATGTTATGAAATTTTTAAACCAGTCATCACTTAGATGGCTCCAAATCTTTTGCAGTTTACCCTAGTGAACTACACAAAAATTTTTTTTTTCTTTTTTTTTTTTTATTGATGCTTTGTGCATTTCGTACATCATTTTCCAATTCAGATGAGGCATTTTTCCCTTTTCCTTCCCCCCCACCTCCACCCCATCCCAGATCATGTATTCTGCCATAACGTCTTGCATCTTTCTCTGTTTTTTTTTCCTTTTTTAGCTATAAGTGATAATCCATGAGTACAAGCATCCTTCGTGCAAAACCAATCTACAGGCTGTTGTGTCCGTAGATTGGTCCTCTGACTCTTAAAACCTTCCTACCCTCTAACAATTTTCCATAAGCTTTTAGTGTAGAGGTTGCATTGTAGAAATATCAGTTTGGGTAGACACCTCATAGCCACTTATTCTCTATATGTTGACCAGTTGTGAATCTCTGTAGTAGCTTTTATCTGCTGTGAAAAGAAAATTCTTTGATTAAGAGTGAGGACCCTTTATAATTTATTATTGAAAGATTCTATTGATTCAAGTTCCTCAATATTTTTACTTTTAATTCAAACCAATATATTTTTTCATCTCAGATATTATAATTCTTTGAAAGTTGGCCTGGGGTCCTTTGTAATATGCTACATGACTAGATTTGTCATATTTAAAATTTCCTCTCTGCTTTTCTTTTATGATGCTTAGGATCTGTATCAAGTCTTATCTGTCCTAGTCAAGTTACAGCCACAGTTTGGGGAACATGCAATACAGTCACAATACTTTTAAAATTCTTTATTTTTATTTTATGTGTATGTGTGTTGGACTGCATTTAGGTAGGTGCACTACATGTGTGCAATGCTCAGTGGAGTCCAGAAGGGATTGATGGATCCCTGGGAACTGTGGGTACTGGGAACTGAACCTGGTTCCTGCAAAAGCAGCCAGTAAGTACTCTGAACCACTGAGCAATCTCTCTAGTCCAGAATAACCATTTTAATGTCCTTGCTCAGTTGCGTTAATTATGTTGTTTCTAGTCAAGTATTAATCAGTTTATTTTTAGTCTTATTGCCAATCATATTTTCCCACTTCTTTCATGGATCCTAACTTAAAAATTTATAGTAATAAAATTTATTTTTTGACAATTTCATACACATATATAGTGCCTTCTGGCTACTCTGCTCCCTGTCCTCTGTGTTCTGTCTTTCCCACCCCTGTATGCCACCATCCCCTGCTTTTCTTGTATTCATATCTTTTTATTTTGTGAATCACTGAGTTTGAACAGAGCTGTCCACATGACCGTGAGTGTGGAACTATCCATTGAACATTGCTAGGCTTCCTGAATCTTCTTTATCTATCCCTTTCATGAATGATACTGACTTTTTTCCCCTATTTTGTGTATATTATTTCTTTAAGTATTTTTTAGAACTTCTCTTGTCTCACATTCTGTTAGTTTTTGCCTGCTGGAGATTTTTCTCATTTCCGCATCAGTTTTCAGAGATGACTTTGCTGGGTATCCAGCAGCACTTGTTTTCTTTTCTTTTGGGTTTTGTAATGCATAATTCCATGCTTGGTGGGCTTTAAGAAAGATGGTTCTCGGCCGCCATGTGGGTGCTGGGGATCGAACCCGGGTCCTCTGCAAGAGCAGTCAGCACTCTTAACCGCTAGGCCATCTCTCCAGCCCCCAGCCCCCAGGCTTTTAAAACCTGTTTCCAAGGATGAGGAATAATGAACTCACAATTATTTCCAGTGAGTTACCATAAAGTTCTGCAGTGCAAATGGAGGAATAATACCACACTGATATGGGTTTGAGGCACTCTAACTTTTTTTTTAAGCTCATCACGGATAGTGCTTGTTTATTCATTAAAAAAACAACAGGTCTTATATAGAAAACAAAATTTTTTGTTTTGTTTTGTTTTCAAGGGTTAAAGGCATTCTAAATATTTTAAGTGGGAGCATGGTTGACACAGAGCTGTTTCTCCCAGAAGCACTTAAGTGAACACGTAAGCACAGGAAATGTGTTATATGCAGGCCAAGATGGCTCAGAAGGACCACAGGGCCTGAACGCCACAGCTCTGACAAGGCAGATGCTGAGGAGTGGGGTGTGTGTCTGCATTGGGGCACAGAAGTGAACTATGGTTAAGACCCAGGTGTACAGGTAAGAGACCTACTTTCACATCTGAATACTTACGGAGTTCAGCCACAAAGTTGACCTTGTGTCACAGCAACCCAGGACACTGAGTTACAGAACTCAGGGGTGACAGGTGGATAACCATAGCACAGAGTGACCCTCAAGGCCCAGCATGGCCTCAGTCCTCACAGTTGCATGGGTACCTCAGCAACATTACTTGACGTTACTCAGCCTAATCTGCAGGATCTGAAGCTGCAGCAGGCAGCTCAGCCTCAGCACCAGCAGGCCCTTCTTCCTCCTGGGGAGAAGCAGGGCGCAGAAAGCCACGTGGGTTGCTGGTTATACCCAACTGTGCTCTGAGTCCTGCAAGGCAAGAGGACGCACTCTAACTTTTCATCATGATACAAATGATCAACTGCGGTGGAATGGGAACCCAAGACATCATTAATTAAGTTCCAGTAAGAAAAGACAGTTACAGAGATCTTACTGGGCCCAAAGGTTTGATAATAGTCTTGAAAAGCATCTCCCACTCACTTTTTACATTTTTTTTTTTTTATATTTTAACATCTATAGTTCGTTCTTGAGGGAACCAAAGACAGATTTCCTTAAGGAAGTCAAAAAAGTTAAAGAGATGCTGGATCTTAACCCTTTACTCCTCGCGCCTCGAGGGCCTGTTTTAATTGTTCAACATACATCTGATGCTGACTTAATTCTTGTCCCATCTTAGCGCAGCACTTACCTCAGTTTATGCAGTGGCAGGCTCCCGCCATGCAAACTGATACTAAAGAATCCTCTCATACTGGCCTTTCGCTGCATCCCCTTGGGGTCCTCCATGCCTCGAGCCCCACATTGGGCATTACTTGACCTGTCCAGTGAGTCAGTCAATGGGGGTCTGGAAGAGAAGGAGTGGGGGGAAGGGACAAGAGACACAAGGAATGGAGACAAAACAGGTTTTGATCAAGTCTCATTTACTGCAGGTTCATACACAGAATATAAAGGGTAGGCGTAAGACGAAGTGTTTGCAAAAATGTTGCATAAAGTAACAAACATGCTGACACAGATCATTGGGATTAGTTAACACTAGGGTTCAAGGAACATCCTGTTTACAGAACATTTCATGGTTAAATTTAAACTGACTTCCCTATGGCTGACCGACTGACCTTGAGAGGGGACCCAATGGAAAATTTCTACTTTGGCTGAGTAGAAGAAGCCACATACCTGACATGGTCTAGGGACCCCTACAATAATGTCTGACTGAACCTGGAGCCTGACTTTTTACATGGTTTCTTAGACTGCAAACTCAGGTTTCTTGGGCTTGTGTGAGGAGCAGTTTATGGACTGACCCATCTACATGCCCTCCACTTTGTATGCTCTATTGCATTTTATTTATATTGATATTTTATTTAAAGAAAGTTTTATTGATTTTTCTGAGGGTTATTCTATTTCCTTCTACTGTTTCCAATGTATTGCTGTACCTGTTGCCATGAACATTCTTCTTATATTATTTTTTAGAATTCTAATACTTTTATTTTTCCTTCTTACTGTTTATCTCTGCCACGATCAATAATCTCTTCATGTACATTCACATTTTCCTTTTGGCTATTCAATATATCATAACTGTTTTAAAGTTTCAAATATTATCAAACTCTAAGTCTTCTCTGAGTCCATTTTGTTTACTTGCCTTTTTTTTCTGGGCTATGGCTTTATTGTATTTTCTAAAGTTTGAAATTGAATGCCAAGTATCTTTTGTAAAACTGGAAGGACTGAGTTAAAAAGCCTTTGGAAATTGGCATGTTTTTTTTCCTTGGCTAAGCTGTTTGTGTGAGCAATGTTGTCAATTTTGTCAGCACCTTAGATTGCTATGAGATTTGTTGCTGCTATCAGATTCAAATTCTTTCATTTGGAGCTTGCTTTTCCTATTCACCAACTATGATGCTCAAGGGTTCTTCTTCGGTTTCCTGTGCTTACTTCAGATTTCAGCAGCCTCATGAAGCACACTTCTCCCCACTGGCCCTGCCCATTCTCCAGTGAAGCACTTTTCAGTTCTGTTTCAGTGCTGGTCTTGCGGCGGCACTCTGCATTCTTGGTTGCAACTCTACTCATATTAAGTACCTATATGTCTGATTCCCAGAGATAAATGGACTTGGACTCTCTCAGGAGAGACTTTCTGTCTCTCCTGCCCCTGCAGCCAAACTTGGCTTATATCTGTGGAAGGTCTCAGGTAGCAGTTCCCTTTCTCTGTCACACAGACAGCACCATGACCTTGTATTCATACAGAATACTGTACTAAAAAGATTTGTCTGCCCCTATCCTAGGGACAGATGAATTTTGCTTTTTTTACTTATTATATTTTAAGGGATTCACAATTTAAGAGCACAGTTGTTTTCAGATCACATCGACGTTGCTCAGTTTGCCATACAAGCAGGTAATTGGTGCTAGCATCCGCAGATGAGGGATACCATTCGTCATTTGTTTTTCTGGGACTGTGTCACTTCGAATTTTGCTTTTTAATTTTCCCCTAGAAACCATGACCATTGCTTATTTTTCTTTCTGTTTTTTTTTTTTTGGTCTTTTTGAGGCAGGGTCTCCCTGCATCCCAAGCTGTCCTAGAACTCACTATGTAGACCAGGCTGGCCTTGAATTCACAGAGATCCACCTGCGTCTGCCTCCCAAGTGCGGGGATTAAAGGCATGTGCCACCACACCTGGCACTTCCTAGTTTTGAAGGTAGAAAATAGTTTCCTTTCTTTGCCCCAATGGTTGATGGATGTTATATTTGTTCCTGTCCCACACACTCCGGGGTTTACAGCATTTACTACCTGGAAGGTAGCTTTTTCTGTCTTTTGCAGCCCACCCAAGGAGAAGAGTTCCTGTTAGTGAATGTGAAGACTCTTGTGTCTGCAGCTCTTAATTCTATACTTAGTCTTCCAAGAAGTCATAAAAATTTTATCAAATTGGAATGGAGCTGGAATTGACCAGGAAGCTTCCTCCCTGAAAACTAGCTCTCATGGTTTTAGAGGACACTACGAAAGTTTCTAAGGGAGAAAAATCAATCAGTGGTCCAACCCTAGGTTTAAAATAATCCCAAAGACCAACAAAGCAAGCTATTGGTGCAGTAGTTGCACTTTTATCTTGGGGGTAATCAACAGCTATTTAATTGGACTTAATTCCCCTCAATTGGGGAGAACTCATGAGTGACACTGTAAACATAGATGACTACACATAGCTGGAGGGGTCATAGTGCCTAAAGAAAACCCTATCTTTGACACATCCCTAGACAAACATAATTTCTTTATGATAAATATGTATCCTTATATTTATGGATAAGCATACCAGTCACCACTCATCAAAGAAGCTTCTTTTTATTTAAAAATATTTTATTTTTTATTTTATGTATGTGAATGTATTGGCTGTATATATATAAATGTAGCGTGTCATGCAAAGCCCTCAGAGGTCAGAAGAGGGCGGTGGAATCCTCTAGAACTGGAGTTCTGGATAGTTCTTAGTTGTGACATTGGACCTGGGTCATCTGCAAGAGCAGCCAGTGTTCTTAACCACTAAGACATCTGTCCAGGCATTTAAATTTTTTATTTATTATTTTTATGTGTGTGAATATATTGTCTGCATGTGTGTAAATATACCCATGTCATTCAATGACTGAAGAGGTCAGAAGGGGGCATTGCTAGCTGTAATGTGGGTGGTGGGATTTTAACTCAGGTCCTCTGAAAGAGCAGTTAGTACTCTTTTTAAAAAAAAAATTTTTTTTTTAATTTTATTTATTTCCGTATGTGTATGAATGCACTGTCTGCATGCAGGTTTGTGCACCCGTGTCGTGCAATGCCGCGGAGGTCAGAAGAGGGCGTCAGATTCCCCTGGAACTGGAGTTCTCCTGGAACTGGAGTTTCAGACGGTTCTTGGCCGCCATGTGGGTGCTGGGGATCGAACCCGGGTCCTCTGCAAGAGCAGTCGGCGCTCTTAACCGCTAGGCTATCTCTCCAGCCCCAACAAACTGCTGAACCATCTCTGCAGCCCCTAAACATATTTTTAAATAATTAAAAAACTTAAGATGATAACGTAGGCCAAGATTGTTTGAATGGTGTATCTATATGAAATTTAAAGATGAATTATTATCCATTCTTCAAAACTATTTTCAAAATTGTAGAAGGGAATAATCTCTTATCCATTCTAAAAGTCCAGTTTTATTAATACTAAGTATAGTCAAAGAAATAATTTAAAATTCTGTAAGCTTAAAATATAAATATAGATATAGCAATTAGTGAAAGAAAAAGTTGCCTTCACAAGAAAGTTTATGCTTTTTCATAAGTGATATAATTTGTGTGTAAGAGTTTCTTTACAATGTATTAGGACTGAAAAAACGTTCAATATGTTTATATAACAACTAAATATAGAAAAGGAATTACATTTATCTATGGTATTAATTGAAATCTCAAAAACAAATCTAAGAAAAATATTATAGCATCAACACATGTTTGTTGATTCAAATGTGGAAGCTCTACCCATTATTATGCATGTATTTGGAGAGAAGGCCCAGAAGGATTTTAATTAAGGAAGATTGAGGTAATGAAGGTAGAATTAATCCTACAGGATTAATAGACAATGAGGACCTTCCTTGTGAATGCACAGTCTGAAGGCAGCCATTTATAAGCCAGGAAATGAGTTTCCAGAAGCTGACTATGCCAAATTTTTATCTCAGACCTCTGCCTGGAAAAAGAATGAGAAAATAAACTTGTGTTGTTTAAACCAACTAATTTACAATATTTTGTTATGGGAGTTTAAGCTAAAACAGTCTTCAACATGATCAATGGCTTCTATGACTTGCTGCAACTAACATGTTAATTAATAATGAACAAGTAGACCAGAAACAAAATGAGGAAAGAATAGTTTTTTTCCCAGTAAATTACACTGGGCCCAATAAGTAGTCACAGTCTGATGAAAACAGAAAGGAATTATACCTCCATCTTATTCTACACCATCATAATTTTAATGCAAGAGCAGAAGCTTTAAATTGCTTTCTAAGAAAGCATAAGAGTAAATCTTTGAGTGTGGAATAAGCAATGACTTCTTGAATTTGACTTAAAAAATACAAGCAAAATCTTAAATTCCACTTCATCAATATTTTAAGAATACATACTATAAATATCACCACTAATACAATGGGAATCTAACCCACAGACTATTAGTTTGACAATCATATATCTAGTAAGGTACTTGGGTGAAGCTGTTAGATATTAGGAACACTTACAATTTAAACAAAAATAATTGAGTAACCCATTTGATTAACAGAGAACAAATTTAAAATACCATTTTCCCAAAAGGTTATACAAAGGGACAGGAAGATGAAAAGATGCCTAAAATCATTAACATCAGGGAATTAAATTAAAAACTACAGTGAACACAATATGGCTACTCATACCTTTAATCTCAGTACTTGAAAGACTGAGGCCTGAGAGATCCTATGTATACAACCAACCTGGGCTGCATAGTATAATCTTATCTAAACAAATAACAAGCAACCATAAATGGATACCATTTTATGTTCTCCATGACTGCTATAGTCAAATTGATGTAATAACACTGGCAGTAATTTGGAAAAATTTGAACTCTTATATTGTTTTTGGGAATGTAAAAATGGTACAACTATTCTGGGAAGCAGTTTGACAGTTAAATTCAGCAAAATATTAACATTTGACTTTGAAATTTCACCCTAAATCATACAGAGAAGTGAAATCAAGACTCTTGTCTACCAAGGAACCTATATAAACTAGGAAATGTGCACAACCTTCCTGGCTTAGTTGGTTTTCCATTACTTTAACTGAATACCTGAGATAATTTATAGAGAGAAAAGGTTTATTTTGGTTTCACAGTTTCCAAAACTGTGTTAGTCCATTGATGCTTGGCCCATTTCTTTGAGGCCTGAAACAGCACATCATGACAGGAACAAAGTTGTGGAATATACTTACTCATTTCAGGTCTGAGATATAATTTAGAAAAAGAAATGGCTGGGATACCACTACTCCATTCAAAGTCACCCCCAATGACAGAAGACCTCATAGGCCATAACTTGTCAAACTTCTATCACCTCTCAACTGTGCCAATATGCACATTAAGACTTTATCAAATGGGATTTGGGGAGACAATTGATAACAAACCTATAGAAATTACTAAAAATTACTAAACATAATCATAAGGGGATAACTTTTAAGTATATATTAAGTTATGGATATACAAATTGTGGTATCCATCCAATAATAGGCTTTTATTTAGTAAAATGCACTGAATTCCTGATTTATACTATATGCTTGAACTTCAATACATTATGGCAAGAAGCCAGTTATAAAGGACTCCATATATATGATTATGTTTGTTTGAATTATCCAGAAAAGGCAAGTACATTGAGACAGAAATGAGATATTTAGTCTTTTCCTGGGTTTGGAGTAAGGGATGGAAGGTACATTAGTTACTTTTCTCACCTCTTTCAAACTTTCTGGGAGAAACAAGGGTGAACAATTGATTTTGGCTAATGGTTTCAAGGTGTTATATGCAGATATATTATCCTAATTTAGATAAGAAGCTAATGAAATCTAAGAGACTCAACCTGAAATTTACAAGATTCAGGGAGCACAGAAATGTAGAACTCATGAACTCCCTTCCCAAGGATATATATGAAATAAACAATCTCTGGGGAAGAGGAGACTTCTTGGTGGAACTACCTGCAAATTCGACAGGGAATACCAGGAATGAAGCTTTCATAATCCATCACCATTCATAGAGTGCACTTCCTGTGATTCAGCTGCCTCTGAGCCATGCATATTCCTGTAAGTAACCTTAATGAGCTTGTTGGTTCACCAAGGTACACTTGGGTAGAATTGTTTCATTAGTCTGTCTTCACTGATGAATCTAGAGTAAACAGACTTTTGGTAATATATTCCCAGATAATGTCACACAATGCTGGTTATCTCAGTCTGTCATAGCAGGGAAGCGTGGTGCAGTGGCTCCATCCAGAATTATGAAAGCATAAGGTTTTGGCTGCCCACAAGGCTGTAGACCTCGAAGTAGACATGAAAGGCCAGAACCTGGGGTAGGTAGAACCTTGAAATCCTGCCCCCAGCAAACTACTTCTGCCAACCAGGTTTTACCTTTTATATTGTCCATAGCTTTCAAAAGTAGTGCCACAAGTTTAGGACTGAGTGCTCAGAACATGAACCGTTGAGTAACATTTCAGATCCAAACAACAATATGAAGTAACATAGAATAAATTTTATATAAAATTAGATTACTGTGATTCAATTTTGTAAAGAGACTATATACTTTGATTTATAATTAAAAAGTTGAATTATATGGTGCACGAATTATTTGTTAATAAAGCTGTTAAAATAGACAAAGTCCAACAAGATAGAAATAGATAGCAGCAGCATCATAAAACAGTGACAAGTTTCTGTTAAAAGCAGAAAAAGTTTACATTTTTCAGTGATCAGAAGTGCCTCCTCCCCTTCTTCTTCTTCTTCTTCTTCTTCTTCTTCTTCTTCTTCTTCTTCTTCTTCTCCTCCTCCTCCTCCTCCTCCTCCTCCTCCTCCTTCCTTGGTCTTTTTGAGATAGGGTCTTCATCCAGCCTCAGTTGTCCTGGAATTTGCTATGTAGACCAGGCTGGCTTCAAAGTCACAGAGACCCACCTGCCTCTGCCTCTACCTTTGCCTCTCGAGTTGAGTTCTGGGATTAAAGGTGTGCATTACCACGCCCAGTTAAAAGCAAGCATGTTTTTATAATCTTCTAAACCAAGTTTAGGTCTTTGAAGCCAGATTTCATGTTACTCAAATCTTTTCTCTTAAATTTCTCTCTCTTAGCTCTAAAGAAAAGAGGTGGTAGAGGTAGCCACAAACATGTTCCTTATGGGTGAATAGGTCTTCTGAGTTTGGGGTCTATTTCCCCCTGGTCCCTTTTCATTCCTAGTATTGTGGGGCCCATAATGGGATGAGCTTCCATGTTACAGTGTGTCAACAAGACAATGTGAGTTGTGGCTCTGTTCCACTGCTTCTGGTGGTCATGTTTAGTGGAAAGAGATTATGAAAAGCTGTGAGTCAGTTTTGTACATTTGTCAGTAAAATGTCAGCTCAATGAAGGAGGAAACTAAAATTCCTCTCTGCTTGTAATAGGGTTGAGTAAGGAAGTACCCTATTTTTGCTAGGGAAGTATTGATGAAGATCAAAAATTAGCTAAAAGACTGACATTTACCATGCTCTTGACATACACTTCAACAAAGAACTGCCTGAAAAAAGAAGATGAAATATGATGTGGAGTTCATAATATCCAAAATGTCCAGGATATAAGAAATCCCTTTAATTATAAGAAGAAAATAATCATAGTAATACTAATAGTAATAGGTAATAATAATAAAATTCCAAAGTAAGGAATAACAATCAACAAGTATAAAAATTAAATTGAAAAAAATGGTGTAATTTTCTGAAAATGCTTTTACAGCAGTCTATTAGTTACTTTTTTGTTGTTATCACCAACATAATGTCCATTGCCTCGGGGAGGCATCTGTGGCTAAAAACTCGACACATGCATCTTGAAGCAAGAACAGGAAACAGAAATATCAAGCAGTAGGTGGAGCCAGGCTATGAAGTCTCAAAGCTCACCCCCATCAGTGTGCTTCCTGGAGCTTGGCTATACCTCCTAAAGGGTCTGTGAGCTTCCCCAAACCCTGTCCCCAGTGAACTGATTCTTAAGGCTATATCACATTATAAAATGCGTTTAGCTCAAATTTAAAAGTTCCCACACTCTTTAAGTCTCAAATATATATATATATATATTTATATAAATATATACTTACGGATATAATATATACGATGTTACGGTACTGTTATATATCTATTTATCCGCTACGTAATCACGTTCACATGTAGGTATATATATATATATATACACTAATAAATATATATATATATAACCCTCTTGGGCTAGTTGCATTCCATGTATACAACTGTCTTTGGCAGAGATCTCATGGCTCTAGCATCTCCAGTATCTTGGGGTCTTTACTGCAAAACAGGTATGACTTTCAAAGATTCACACAATAGCCCCTCAGACTTCTCAGCCTCTGTTCTAGTAACTTTCAATTGCTATGATAAAAACACTGACCAAAAGCGACTTGGAGAGGAAAGGGTTTATTTGGCCTAGAGCACCATTCATCACTGGCTAAAGCCAAGGCAGGAACTCAGGGCAATAATCCAGAACACAGAGCATGGAAGTATGCTACTTACTGGGTTGCTCCTTTGGGCTGTGCTCAGCATTATTTCTCATACAACACAGGACCACCTGCAGAGGGCTGACATACCCCATAGTGGGCTGGACCCACCCATATCACTCAGAAATCAAGAAAAAGCCTCCATATATGTTACGGACCAATTCAGTGGAAGCAATTCCTCAACCGAGATTCCCTCTACCCAGGTGGGTCAGGTGGACAACTAATGCTATCCACTATGGCCTCCTAGGGGCTGCTTTCTCAGAGGGACTCAATTGCCATAACCTGCCTGGCCTTAGTGGCTCTCTGAAATAGTAAAATTGATGGCCCCCTTACTTTTGTTTAGAACATCAGTTTCCAGGACACTGAGGGAAATTGAACATACACACAATAAAACCAAGCTGCTTAACTTTCCAACATTCTCCTGAGTATTAATCTCAGGCTACCTTTGACCACTTGAAGAGGTGTCTTTTCTTCTTTATTCTCAATGTCTATACTTGCTCCTTGGGTCACCAACAGTTTTGCTTCTTCCACTCTCTCCTCATCACAGGCTAAGTGTAGAGGAGTGTTACCCTCAGTGTCTTGGATGTTTGTGGATGCTTTGTAGTACAGAAGGATATGAATCATCCTCAAGTTACCCTAGGCTGCTGCCCAGTGCATTGCTGTAGCATGATAATGGTTCCTGACATCTGGATTAGCCTCTATTTTCTCTTCTTTACACTCATTGGAGCCCCACCTTCTAGTAACATGACAGCAATCCCATGCCTGTTTTTCGAAGCTGCATAATGGAGTCAGGTTGCAGCCGTTGTGATTGACAGCATTCACGTGTGCACTTTTTATGAGAAGGGCTTTTTCAATCTCATCCCGGCCAGCAGAAGCAGCAATATGAAGAGGCGACCAGTCTGCGTCATCCTTATCATTCACTGGTACTCCAAGCTGCAGCAAGAATTCAACAATATCTGTATGTCCAGCTGAGCATGCCCAGCGCAGTGCAGTTCTGCTGTCCTGGTCGGCTTTGGTAGCCAAGATTTGCTCTCTCAACTCCTCCAGCTTCCCGCTGTAGGCCAGGTTGCAGACCTTTAAGTTAGACACACACCCCTCCATTTCAGTGCTTTCCAAGGTTGTCTCTTGGAGAATAGCAGCCCGCCCTCCTCTACGTGATCGATAGTTTCCTTTTTAGGAAATACACTATCCTTTGGGTGTAGCAATCTATTTTTTTTTTATTTTTTTTATTTTTTTTATTTATTTTTTTTTATTTTTTTAATTAATTTTTATTGATGCTCTGGTGCATTTCCATACATTTCTTATCCAATCAGTATCAGGCTAATTTCCCTTTCCCTCCCCCCACCCCCACCCCATCCCAGATCATGCATTCTGCCATAACTGTCCTGCATCTTTCTCTCTTTTTTTTTTTTCATTTTTAGCTATAAGTGATAATCCATGAGTACAAGCATCCTTCATGCAAAACCTATCTGCAGGCTGTTGTGCCCAAACACCTACAGCCCCACCATCCAGTGGGGGGTGACAGGTTGTTTGTTCAATCAAGTTGATCAAATGAGTGTCCAGACTACATTGCTGTAGTTTCACCATTCACCCCAATCGCAGCCCTTACATTCTACCACGCCCCCTCTTCCGCAGGTTGTTCCCTAGGCTTAGAAAAGGGGCACAGGTGGATGAAATGGGTGTAGCAATCTAAAGGAGTGGCTTGGGCCCTTTAGTTTCTTCAGTATTCATCTCTTTCCACTAATTCACTGATATGAATAAATGATGCTTTTCAATGTATACCAGTTTATATGCAAATGCAGTTTCAGCACAGTCAATTCAGTCTTTTCTTTCAGACAGGAAGGCCACCCCTTAAATGTCTCCTGGCTGAAAAGGGTGGAGCTCTTCATTCTTTAGTATACCAGGTCTCAGTGCAGAGTGATAAGCAGAAATCTTACTTTGTCACTGACTCAGAGTTTACTTCAACTTAATTCTCCCCCTCACTTCCAGTTTCCTAATTCATATCAGGACCCCCGTGGGGGAACAAATTGACCATTCTGTTCCCAAAGCTCTTGACAAATCTTAACCTCAAATCTCATGTCTATTTCAAAGGAGAATTTTAAAAGCACTAGAGTGACATCCAAGAAATGGCAGCTTTGGACATGAGCCACAGAATTATTGCCTATGAAACTCCCAATAGAACTGGGAGGAGCATCTGGAGCAATGAAGTTAATAATATGAACTTCGGGGATGGCCATCCATCATGCAAGGAAATTTAAATCACAATGCTTCAGGAGCCAGATTAATGTTAACAAAACAAATCACCCAGATGTAAACATCTCTGCAAACATGTTTGTGAGAGTGAGGTGGTGCTCCTTGGAGGACTATTATGATAGTTATTTGAAGGTAATATATGACTATGACAAAACCCCAGAAGTCTCTTGGAGAAAGCAATCATCAGTTCAGGGCTACAGAGAAGCTATAAATATTTCATAACATCATGCTATGTCTGAAAAAGTCTTGGCTTTCTAGCACCCAGTCTCCCTTCTTATGTAACTTTTTCAACATAATTGTGCAGACATTTTGCAAGTGGTTGAAGCATCTGAAAACATGATAGCAGGAGACAATAAAACTAGGACTGTAAAAATTCCTGAAAAAGAAAAGAAAGTTGAAACCTCTATGGATTTTTTTAAACCTCTATAAACCTACATGTGATGACATTACAGGAGCATGGGGAATAAAAGCAGGTTTCATTAGAAGAAAGTGAAAATATATTAGTTAATTTCCTCATCACTGTGACCTGACAAAGAGCAGGTCAAGGGAGTAAGGGTTTCTTTCAGCTCACATTTTAAGGGTACACTCCATCATGGCTGGGATGGCATACTTGAGGCAGCTGGATGCATATCCCTAGTCAGGAAACAGAGAGAATGTTACTACTCTGTCTGCTTTCTCATTTTCAGGCAGTTGAGGATCCTAGCCCATGGAGTGATGCCATCTAGTTTGGGTGGGTCTTCCACCTCATAACCAAATGTAGACTCTCCTTTACACACATGCACAGAGGTTTGTCTCCTAAGTGATTATAGGTACCATCAAATTGAAAATTAACATTAATCATCACAGAAGGAAAAATTAAAGAATATATAATAACCTCACTTTTTGTGGTACTGGGGACTGAACCTAGGGTCTCACATATGCTAGGCAAGTATTCTATAACTAAGCTGTATCCCTAACCCTCTGTTTACATTTTATTTTGAGACAGGGTGTCACTTGGTTGCAAATGCTGTCCTCAAACTCCTTTATTAGCATAGGCGAGGTGGTCTTAAAGTTGCAATTTTCTGCCTCATCCTCTAAAGTAGCTGCGATGACAGGTCTGGGGGATCATGCCCAGCTGATAACCTCATCATGAAGTACTTACTAGCTGCTTAGTTCTCAAGGAAAGGGATTTGAATTTATAAATCTCTCAAGATCTGAGAGATTACTTGTTTTTATGCAATTTGCTGTTTTTGAAAAGGGCTATCTTTCTAGTTGTCAAGACACAGGGAATGTACAAGTTTCTAAATGACACCTGTTGGTCCTCTCTTATTTGTAGGTCATAAAAAAGTCAAGCCTTTACTATAGGCTAATGTTTCATTAAATCATATATCATTTGGACACTACAGAAAGTCTAGACACGACAAAGCAAGACTGCTTTAGGGCACATGTAAATTGAATTATGTTTAAGAATATTTCATTTTTATTGAACATTTGCTGAGTTTCTAGATGAATTAGGCACTATGGTAGATACTAAGTTCACAAACTCACAATTCAAAGTTGCACAGCATCATAGGAGAAGCAAACGTGTAAACTGGCACTTATAAAGGATCAACAGAGGCATTATTAAAGTATGATTAAATGTGAAGTCATATCAATCAGAATATGAAAGAGGTCATGTCTGGAAGACTGAGTCAAAGGAGAAATGATACTCTTTCTGCACTATGACAAATGATTTTACATTGTTTAAAGTTGGTCAGGAAAACCAAAGGATGAGTGAGGGTGTATGTAAAAGGCACAGAAAACTGAAAGGAAATATGTTCAGAAAATATAACCTGTGACTTTTGTTTTGACTATGTTACGTAAGACACATGAAGAAGAAAGAGATGTACAATGTGCCTTTTAAAAAGCAAGCAGAGAAAAGTCAGTGTGAATGGAACAAACGGGAAAAAAAAAACATAGTCACTAGACAAAGTCTACATAAACCACACTAAGAAGTAACAGATTTTTATATGAAGATAATAGAAGAGTCAAGTAAGACTATTAAGCAGGAGAGGGGAACAATCAGATCCCTATTTTCTTTTTATTTAATTTTCATTTTTTTATTGATGCTTTGTGTATTTCATACATCATTTTCCAATTCAGTTCAGGCATATTTCCCTTTCCCTTCCCCTCACTCCACCCCACCCCATCCCAGATCATGCATTGTGCCATAACTGTCCTGCATCTTTCAGTGTTTTTTTTTTTTCATTTTTTAACAATAAGTGATAATTTATGAGTACAAGCATCCTTCATGTAAAACCAATTTGCAAGCAATTATGCCCAAACCCACACAGCCCATGGGTCCCACCATCCAGCAGGAGGGGCTTGTATGTTCAATCAAGTTGATCAAATGAGTGTCCAGACTATATTGTTGTAGTTTCACCATTCACCCCAATCACAGCCCTTACACTCTACCATGCCCCCTCTTCCGCAGATTGTTCCCTAGGCTTAGAAAAGGGGCACAGGTGGATGAGAAGCAAAACAGTCTACTTTCTCTGGAGCTGTTGTCTTGGACTCTGGTCAATTCTTGCTGTTTCCTTTCATGGGCTGACAGTTTGTCCAGGAATAACCTTTCGATCCTACTAATGAAGCACAAGCAATTAGATATATAGGTATTTAAACAGTACTAATTGTTATGGTAGGTTACTTTGGTAAGAAAGGTTCTGGGAGTGAGGACAATGGGATGTCAGGATTAAAAATGGAGAGGCTTGTCAGAGAGCTACATTGCTACCAAAGGCCAGAGATCATAAGAACCTGAACCAGAGTAGTAGGAAGAATGGTGAACGGAAATCATTATAGATTTGGTTCACTATCACTATTACTTTGACTTGTTACTTCCTTTACCTTCAACTATCATTATGGTATTTCGTATCATTATGGTTTTAACATGCATTTCCAAGTGACTATGTTGATCATCTCTTTTTTATTACTGGTCCATCTTACACTGTACTTGGTGACATGTCCATTGAAAATTTTACCTTTTTTGTTATTGAGGGGATATTTTTTACTATTTAATTTCAAAATTTTTATTTATTCGAAATTTAATACAATGTATTTTGATTATGTTCAGACCCCATTTCCCCCTTCACCCCCAATTTATTACTCCCCCTTCCTGACTTCATTGTACTAAAGGCCTATGGAGGGGCCGAAGAGATGGCTCAGTGATTAGGAGCAACAGCTACTCTTCCAGAGGAACTGGATTTAGTTCCCAGCACCCACATGGCAGCTAACAACCATCTGTAACTCCAGTTCCAGAGGGCCTTATGCCCTCTTCTGATCTCTGCAGGCACTGCCTGACAAGGGTACAGTTACATATATGCAGGGAAATAAGTCATATACATAAAATAAATAAAAAAATTAAAGGCATATCAAGTCTAATCTGTATTTCCCAAGTGCTCTTGGGTATTAGTCTATCTCTTGGAGTCTGGTCAACCTACCAGGTGTCAAGCCAGTAAGAAATATTGACTCTTCCTCTTTCAGCAGCTGTCAGTTGCCAATAGATCTGGAAGTGCTGGAACTTCTTACCCACCTCCCCATCCAGGAAGCTGTGTTTTTGTCAGGATTGAGTTGACATGAGTTTTTAATGCTGCCACAAATACTGTGGTTCATACGTGCAACTGCTCTGTGGTATCCAGACATTTTTTTTGAATTTACATATATATAAAACATAATTGCTTATTGGCCTCTCTCCTGGGAGGAATAACCCTCGGCAGCGTGCCACAAGCCTTACCATCCTCTAGTGGTTTGGAGATGTTATAACCCACAGTATTAAGGACCCTGTCAATATTGACAGGAAAAAATGTTAATTGATGGATTAACCCTATCTCCAATACAACATGTGTGTCTATACCAAGTAACCAACCAAAACTATTAGTCTGTTTACAAACCATATATCTAATTGCTTGTGCTTGCATTAGTAAGTAAAATCAAAGGTTATTCCTGACAAACCTTGTCAGGCCCATGAAAGGAAACATCCAGAATTGCGCAGAAGTCCAAGACAACAGCTCGCAGAGAGAGTGGACTGCTTTGTTCTCTCATCCACTGTGCCCCTTTTCTAAGCCTAGGGAACAATCTGCGGAAAGAGGGGGCATGGTAGAATGCTAAGGAATGCTTGGTTGAGGTGAAACTACAGCCAATTGTAGTTTGGACCCTCATTTGATAACCTGAATCACAAACCCCTTCACCCCCCACTGGATGGTGGTGCTGTGGGGTTTTTTGGGCACAACAGCCTGCAAATGTTTCATATGAAGGAGCTTGTACTCATGGATATCACTTCTCGCTAAAAAATGCAAAAAAAAAAAAAAACTGAGAGAAAGATGCANTACCTATATATATCTATATATATAATATATATATATATATATATATACATTTTAAGCTGGACCTAAGCCGTGTATTCAGCTAACTTTCATTGTGGTGAAGAAATGAATCAACACCAGGTTTTTTATGAATGAAGCTTATACAAATCCACCTCCAGGGATAGTGGTTGACAAGGTGGTGACCAGAGAGGAATGGTATGACTTTTACATCGTGAGTCAGACTTCACAGGATGGAACCGTTACCCCCACTCATTACAATGTTATTTATGACACAAAGGGCTTATATTCAGATCAAGTCCAGTGTTTAACCTACAAACTCTGCCACATGTACTATAACTTATCTGGTGTCGTCCTAGTCCCTGTACCATGCCACTATGCTCACAAACTAGCTTACCTTGTGGGGAAGAACATTCACCAACAGCCATCAGGGTCTCTTTCTAAATATCTCTATTACCTTTGAGCTACAAAGGAAGATGTGATGTTTGAAACTCAATTTCGTTCTTTCTTTCTTTCTTTCTTTCTTTCTTTCTTTTCTTTCTTCTTTTTTTTTTTTTTTTTTATAAAAGGAAAGAGTTTATTGAGCTTACAATGACAGTTCCAGGGAATTAAAGTCCACTGTGGCAGAATTGTGCGTGCTGGGGCTGGAGCAGCAAGCTGATGGTCACATCACTGCAAGGCTTATTAAAATCCCACTAAGCCTGCCCCCAGTGACATACTCCTCTCCAGGGCCACACCTTCTAAAGACTCCAAGAACAGTGCCACCCAACTGGAGAAAAAAGTCTGAATACTTAAAGCCTATGGGGGACCACATTCAAACCACCACACCAAACAACAAAAAAAAAAAAAAATACTTTTTTTTAAAATTTATTTCTTGATTTATGGTGTATGAGTGTACTGTTCTGCATGTAGGTTTGTGCGCCCATGTGTGCAATGCCTCGGAAGGTTCAGAAGGGGTCTTGGATTCCCCCTCGAACTGGAGTTCTCTAAGAATTGGAGTTACCAGTGGTTCTTAGCCACCATGTGGGTTTCTGGGGATTGAAACCCGGGTCCTTGCAAGAGCAATCAGTGCTCAACCACTCAGCCAACTCTCCATCCCCTCAATTCTTTTTTTTTAAATAAAAAAAAAAATTTTATTGATGCTTTGTGCATTTTCATACATCATTTCCAAATTCATTTCAGGCATCTGACCGGCCCTTTCCCCCTACCCCCACCCAATCCCAGATCATGCATTTTTGCCATAACTGGCCTGAATCTTCTCTCATTTTTTTTTTTTCCATTTTTTAGCGAGAAGTGATAATTCCATGAGTACAAGCTCCTTCATATGAAACAATTTGCAGGCTGTTGTGCCCAAAACCCACAGCACCACCATCCAGTGGGGGGTGAGGGGTTGTATGTTAATCAAATGAGGGTCCAAACTACATTGCTGTAGTTTCACCTTTCATCCCAATCGCATTCCTTACACTCTACCATGCCCCCTCTTACGCAGATTGTTCCCTAGGCTTAGAAAAGGGGCCACAGGTGGATGAGAGGCAAAAGAGTCCACTCTCTCTGGAGCTGTTGTCTTGGACTCTGCGCAATTCTGGCTGTTTCCTTTCATGGGCCTGACAGTTTGTCCAGGAATAAACCTTTTGATCCTTTCTTACCTAATGCCACGCACAAGCAATTAGATATATGGTTTTAAACAGCACTAATAGTTTTGGTTGGTTACTTTGGTATAGACAACATATGTTTGGATGATAGTTAATCCATCAATTACATTTTTTCCTGTCAAATATGACAGGGTCCTACTGTGGGTTATAACATCTCCTAACCACTAGAGGATGTAAGCTTGTGGCATCGGCCGGGGGTTATTCCTCCAAGGAGCGAGCCAATAGCCCATTAGGTTTATTTGGGATATACAGGCATATGGCTGCCTCTGCTGCACAGTATTTCCAGGCAGGTGAGGTGTAGCTGGTGCTGACGGTGGAGTCTTGCTTGACTCAGGGAGACCCATATTTGCTTTATTGGTTTAGTGGCCTTTGGTAACACTCTCTGGTATTCCAGAGGCCATCTGTACACTTGCATGTGTGGTCTCAATACATCTTTCCCATGTTAACGTCAGGTCTTCGGCAGCAGGGCCTTATCGCCTCTCTTCTTGTAGGTATCCCAGTTTAGAGGCAAGGATCCTTTACCATTTGTGGGGCCTTGGATCCCCTGGCCAACATCTCCCTGGTAGAATAATCCATTGCTGATTTCAGAGCTCCTGTATTAATATATTTTGCTTAAGTGCATAGCTTAAGGACTTTAGTATTATGGGGATACAGATAGACATGAAACCTTTTTGTCAAAAACCTCGCAATTCAAATCCTAAAACTAACTACAGGAAAAGATTTGTGGGTCCCAATAAGACAAAATGTCACCAACTTAATGGCATAGAAAGAAAAGATACAGCTTTGCATTGAGTAGGATGTACCAGAAAGTGCCAACTGAAAGGTTGACCTGTCTGAACATCAGAAGGAAGAAAAGTCTCAGATTGCTATATACATTGAACCCCTCTGTGGATCCTACTTGTAACAACTATTTATAATGAGTCCTAATGAAACTTACCTTATAGGTGCCACAAGGTTTTTATATGTGAGACTTTCTTGCCTCCCCCCCATAGAAAAAGGAGAAATATGATGATGATGAGGTTGCTCTCCAACTGTAAATTGGAGACATCTATTATAGAGGTAATCTCTTATAAAACCGGTAAAACTGCCTTCTTTAATTGACTAATAGACATAAGAACTGTGAAAAGGATTATTCTTTGTTCAGAATCAATTTCTTTTTTTTTTAAAGCTGGATGTCTGAATTATGTTCCTAGGTTCCTAGCCACAGTGTCCTCATTTTTATTAGAAATAGAACTTTGAATAGTATCATGCAGAGGGTAACACAAATAGGAAGAAACTCAAAAGTATGTCTTAGGAATAAATTTATGCTTCACTTTCCATAAGACGCAACTGAGTGACAAAAGAGTTCAACCCACTGGGAGATAGGTCTGAGCCCATGCTGAGAGAACTAGGGTAATGCCTGCAGAGGGCCTGGGATATGGCTCAGCGGCAGAGGTCTTGCCTGGCATGGGTCAAGTCCATGGCTTTCCTCCCAAGTGCTGCAAACAGCAGCTTCCACAAAGGAAACATTCCAGGGTGATGCAGACTACTTCTGGGACCCCCCCCCCACCCAAGACAGTTTTGTTTTCCAATTGACTTCAGATGTTGTGAAGATTTTTATCATTTAAACATGGCCCAGTGCTCCTTTGAAGGTTGATAAGAGTGTTAATCACCCAGAAAGCCCCTGAATGAGTGAACAGTAAACATACATGTTTTGGATGGAAAACCATATATGCTTAGTTTGGATGTGTTTATTTTAAAGCACAAGAAAGGAAGGCATGAAACAGCAAAATTGGATGGGAGTGTGTTGGTGTCTTCTCATATCTGGTAATTGGATAGAAATAACTTTGTAAGTTATATATTAGAGATTCTGTTTGTACTTTTGTTAGAATTTATGTGTAATAAAAGGTCCAATTTCCTTTAAAAACAATATATATATATATATATATTCTTGATTCATTATATGATTTTGAAATACTTACTCTTAGGCTTTGACTTGATTTTTCTTTGCCTCACCAGTCTTTTATAGAGATTTAATCTAATTTGCTAAAGTCTAGTCCATCATTTCCTTTTAAAAATGAATTTGAGGGGCTGGAGAGATGGCCTAGTGGTTAAGAGCGCCGACTGCTCTTACAGAGGACCCGGGTTCGAACCGCAGCACCCACATGGCAGCCGAGAACCATCTGAAACTCCAATTCCAGGAGAACTCCAGTTCCAGGGGAATCCAACACCCTCTTCTGACCTCCGTGGCATTGCACGAAATGGGTGCACAAACTTGCATGCAGACAGTACATTCATACACATATGCAAATAAATAAAATTAATTAAAAAATAATAAAAATGAATTTGAGTCCAGGCGTGGTGGTGCACAACTTTATTCCCAGCACTCAGGAGGCAGAGGCAGGCTGATCTCTGTAAGTTCAAGGCTAGCCTGGTCTACATAGCAAGCTCCAAGCCAGTTGGGACTAAAGGGAGATGACCCTGTCTGAAAAAGCCTAAAAAAAAAAAAAAAAGAATTTGTGGTTAGTTACACCTACAATGTGATTAAATTATTTTCCTACTTGAGATCACAAATATTTTATTCTGTATTTTCTTCTTGAATTTATATACCATTTTCTTTTTGAGATTTGCTTTTCTACATTTTTGTTTGTGAATTTCATTAGACATATAATATGCTTCGATCAAAACCCTCTGTTCCTAGTCTAATATATTCCCTATCCTGACCACTACTCACTCTTCTTTCTCAACTTCACGTGTTCTCTCTCATTTTTAAAAAATTTTTTTTTCTTCTCTCTCATTTTTATACCCATGGAGTCCACTTAGTGCAGGGCAATCCACTGGATAGTGCGTAGTCTCTTGGGGTCTTCATCTTTGAAGAAAGCTACCTCTCCCTATCCCAGCAGCCATCAGTTGTCAACAGATCCTCAGCTAGGGCTGGGACTTCTTGACCACCTTGCTCTTCCATGTTGGAATTTTGTCTGACTTGTGCTTGCCTAGATATTATGCATGTTGTCACCATTACTGAGATTGTGACTATACAACTTCCTTGTTGTGTCCAGAAAATAGTGTTTTGCTATATAGTCACCCACTGGATCTGACTCTTCTTTTTTTCAAAGCCATTTTTTTATTGAAGCTTTGTGCATTTCATACAAATTTTCAAATCAAATTTAGAAACTTGCCCCCATCCCCCCACCACACCAGAGCTCATGCATTCTGCCAAACATGTTTTTCAGATTTTTCTCAGTTTATCTCAAAATTCTCAATGCAGAAGTTTACTGTTTCAAGCAGAAGTTCACTGTTTCAATCAGTTCTTTGATCCAGTCTTTTTCTTGTTGTTGTTGTTGTTGTTGTTGTTATTCCTTCCAATATGCATCATTCCAAAATACGTATATATGCTTGCCACATATATTATAGGTTTTAGCATCATCGGCTTATGATTTTTTTTCTTTATTAGGCTGAAAGATGTCATGTTTGAATGCTCCTCCTTGGCAAGCCCAAACCACCATCAGTTCTGCCCTTGTGCTCCACACTGGGGTTTTCCCTTCCCGTAGTCACAAAGTGAGGCCCAGTAAGCACGGCGTCCTGTCTTGATCTTCCCGTAATGGTCTCCATGACACAGCCTGGGTAGTCCAACAATGGCATTCTATACTCTGAAGAGGCTGAAACCCCAGTAGTAGCTCAGTCCACAAGTTGGATGTCTCAGCAGTCCCCATCTGGCACTTAAAGTTTGGAGGATTCTTGGAGAGACATGAGTTTTCAGTACATATTGGAAGAAAGAAAAGCTGTATCTCATGTCTTTGAAGGATGGCAAAAGCAGTGGCAGCCACAGGGTAGCTGCACTTGCCAGTAAGACAAGCAAAACAACTGTGCTTTTTTGTTTTTTTTTTTACTTTTGTCTTTAACTAAATAGCTCACAGTTTTATACTTGAAAGTTACAATTTCTCCAGCCTTAATAATTGATTTTCTGGTTCTTACTTTCCTTTTGGATGTTTAAGGCCCAAACAGCCCAGATTAAACCAAGCGTTTTTGTTTACTCAAGGTCATTTAAAGATCTGGTCCTCAAGGGTCACTCAATTTTTTTTCTTTTTTGTGGGGGGGGAGAACCCCTGGCTCCTTTTAGCCTTTTCATTTTCCAGTTCATCCACTCAGGACAGGGTCAGTCTTGCTAGACCAAGCTTCCTTTTTGGAAGCATGAGTAGAATTTTCCTCTTTATGAGACTGGGCTAAAGTCCCATTAGGGACTCCAAGACTTCCCTTCTGCACAGATTGGTGACCACACGTTTGCAGGAACATGTTCAAGAGATGCCCGCCCCATGCATATTGTCTCCTTGGAACTAGTTGTACCTCTGAGGGCAAGGAACAAAACTGCCTTTGGAGGCAACTTGGCAAATGGTGGGATGGCCTCAGTAATTGGGTTAGTTTAAGCATCCAGAAAGGCAGAGTTAACAACACCAGCCTTATACTTGGGAACGACTGTAGAATATGTAGAAAGCTTTGGAAAAGTTCAAGCACCCTTGTATAAGATGATACTAGAAGCACTCCCAAAACTAAGATACTGGGTTATTGGACATAGTGTCATGATAAAACTAGGTTTTTCCTCATTTTTTTTGATCTTATATTACCTAAAATATGCAGCTACCCATCACACACTATACCAAGATTTCAAATCGTGAAAATAAATGGTAGCTTCGTTCAGAACCTTTAAGTAATACACAATCATAAGAGCACAGTTGTTTTCATGACCAATTAGATGCTCAGTTTTCCTTACAACTAGGTACATTGGCATTATAATGCCACAGAGAGGGATCAGTCATCATTTGTTTTTCTGGGACTGTGTTACGTCACTTAACTAATCTATTTCTAGTTCCTCCATTTCCATGCAACGATTTCATGATTTGTTGTTTTTCGTACAGCTGTAATAGAATTCCAATTGATAGGATGACCACCATTCTCTTCTCTGTCCATCCATCAGTTGAGGCACTTGGGTTGTTTCCAACTCTTTCCTATTGTGAAGAGAGCTGGAATAAACATGGATGTGCATGTATCTTTGAGGTAGGATGAGTCTTGTGGGTATATACCCAGGAGTGGTAAGACTGTGTAAGGTGGTAGGCTCATTTTGAGTCTTTTAAGGGTTCTCCATACTGCTTTCCATAATGGTTGTACAAGTTTACATACCCACCAGCAGTGGATGGGTGTTCCCCTTTCCCCACAACCTCTCCAGCACTTGGTATCATTTGTTTTCTTGATTCTAGCCAGTCTTATTGGAGTGAGATGATATCTTAAAGTGGTTTTATTTTTCATTTCCTTAATTATTAGCAATGTTGAAAAGTTGAGCACTTGTTAAGATGTTTCTCAGCCGTCTCTAATTCCTCATTTGTGAAGTCTCTGTTCAGCTGTTTGTGCCATCTTTTGAATGAGTAATTTGTTTTCTTTCTTCTTTGTTTTTGTGAGTAGTTTATATATTCTGGAAATCAATTCTTTGTCAGATGTATCTGTGGTGAAGGTTTCCTCCCACTCTGCGGATTTTCTCTTCACTTCCCTGATTGGTTCTTTTGATGTACAGAAGCTTTTGAGTTTAATGAGGTCTCATTTCTCAATTGTCAACCTTATTTCCTGCACAGCTGCTGTCTGATTTAGGAAGTCTTTTCCTATCCCTATGTCTTTTAGGCTGCTGCCAACTTTTCTTTTTTTAATATTTTTAATTAATTAATTAATTAATTTATTTATTTATTTATTTATTTGTATGAATGTACTGTCTGCATGTAGGTCTGTGCACCCATGTCGTGCAATGCCTCGGAGGTCAGAAGAGGGTGTTGGATTCCCCTGGAACTGGAGTTCTCCTGGAATTGGAGTTACAGATGTTTCTCAGCCACCATGTGGGTGCTGGGTATTGAACCCAGGTCCTCTGCAAGAGCAGTCGATGCTCTTAACCGCTAGGCCATCTCTCCAGCCCCAACTTTTTCTTCTATCACCTTCAGAGTTTTGGGTTTCACATTGAGGTATTTGATCCATTTGGAGTTGATTTTTGCACAGGGTGATAGGTAAGGTAGGGGTTTAACTTTATTCTTCTACAAGTGGTGATCCAGTTTTGCATCACCATTTGCTGAAGATGCTGTCTTTCCTCCATTGTGTCTTCTTGGCACCCTTGTCAAATATGAGGAGGCTGAAATTGTATGTGCTCAAGTTAGGATCTTCAGTTTTGTTCCATTGGTCAACAGGTCTGTTTTTGTGACAGTACCAAGCTGTTTTTATGACTATATCCCTGAAGTATAATTTGAAGTCTGGTATAGAGATTCCCCCCTTTATTAATCTTTTCTCTCAGAGTTGCTTTAGCTATTTGGGGTCTTTTGTTTTTCCATATGAATTTTAGGATTTTTTTTCCAAGCTTGTGAAGAAATTCTTGGGAATTTTAATTGGGATTGCCTTGAATCTGTATATTAATTTGGGTAGAGTGGACATTTTTACTATATTAATTTTTCCAATCCATGAGCATGGGAGGTCTTTCCACCTTCTGAAGTCTTCTTCAATTTCCTTCTTCAGGAGTTTAAAAAAATTTTTGTAGAGATCTTTGGTGTCTTTGGTTAGTTTTGTTGCTAGGTATTTTATTGTTTTTGAGCTATAGTGAGTGAGAGGGTTCCTTATATTCCTTCTTCAGTTGCTTGTTGTTGGTGTAAAGGAAGGCTACTTATTTTTATAGGTTAATTTTGTATCCTGCCACTTTACTGAATCTCTTTTTTTATTTTATTTATTTTTATATGTGCATGAATGTACTGTATGCATGTAGGTTTGTGCACCCATGTCCTGCAATGCCATGGAGGTCAGAAGAGGGCATCGATTCCCCTGGAACTGGAGTCAAAGATGGTTCAATCATTTCTAGTTTTCTGGTGAGAGTTTTTAGCATCCCTTAGGTAAACTATCATATCCTCAGCAAAAAGGGATAGTTTAACTTCCTCTTTTCCAATTAGTACTCCTTTAATTTTCTTTTCCTGCCTTATTGCTCTAGCAAGTGTTTCAAGTACTATATTGAAGAGGAGTGGCAACAGGGGCAGCCTTGCCGAGTTCCTACCTTTAAGGGGAATGCTTCTGTCTTTTCTCCATTTACTATGATGTTGGCTGTGGGTTTCCTGTATATGGCTTTGATTACATGGAGGAATGATCCCTCCAATCCAATTCCCTCAAGGACTTTGAGCATGAAGGGATGCTGGATTTTCTCAAAGGCTTTTTCTGCATCAATTGAGATGATCATGTGGTTTTTGTCTTTCAGTCCATTTATGCATTTTACGATATTTTTTGATATTCATATGTTGAACCAACCCTGAATCTCTGGTATGAATCTAACTTGGTCATGATGGATGATCTTTTTGATGTGGGTCTGTATGATGATTGCAAGTAATTTGTTGAGAATTTTTGGATTTGTGTTAATTAATGAGATGGTTCTATAGTTCTCCTTTGATTGTATCTTTGCCTGGTTTTGGTATTAGAGTGATGCTGGCTTCATAGAAGGAATTTGGGAGATTTCCCTCTGCTTGTATCCTTCTGAACAATTTGAGTAATAATGGTTGTAAGTCTTTTTGAAATGTTTTATAGAATTCTGCTGTGAAACCATCTGGGCCTGGGATTTTTTTTAGTTGGGAGGTTTCTTATTNAAAAAAAAAAAAAAGAATTTGTGGTTAGTTACACCTACAATGTGATTAAATTATTTTCCTACTTGAGATCACAAATATTTTATTCTGTATTTTCTTCTTGAATTTATATACCATTTTCTTTTTGAGATTTGCTTTTCTACATTTTTGTTTGTGAATTTCATTAGACATATAATATGCTTCGATCAAAACCCTCTGTTCCTAGTCTAATATATTCCCTATCCTGACCACTACTCACTCTTCTTTCTCAACTTCACGTGTTCTCTCTCATTTTTAAAAAATTTTTTTTTCTTCTCTCTCATTTTTATACCCATGGAGTCCACTTAGTGCAGGGCAATCCACTGGATAGTGCGTAGTCTCTTGGGGTCTTCATCTTTGAAGAAAGCTACCTCTCCCTATCCCAGCAGCCATCAGTTGTCAACAGATCCTCAGCTAGGGCTGGGACTTCTTGACCACCTTGCTCTTCCATGTTGGAATTTTGTCTGACTTGTGCTTGCCTAGATATTATGCATGTTGTCACCATTACTGAGATTGTGACTATACAACTTCCTTGTTGTGTCCAGAAAATAGTGTTTTGCTATATAGTCACCCACTGGATCTGACTCTTCTTTTTTTCAAAGCCATTTTTTTATTGAAGCTTTGTGCATTTCATACAAATTTTCAAATCAAATTTAGAAACTTGCCCCCATCCCCCCACCACACCAGAGCTCATGCATTCTGCCAAACATGTTTTTCAGATTTTTCTCAGTTTATCTCAAAATTCTCAATGCAGAAGTTTACTGTTTCAAGCAGAAGTTCACTGTTTCAATCAGTTCTTTGATCCAGTCTTTTTCTTGTTGTTGTTGTTGTTGTTGTTGTTATTCCTTCCAATATGCATCATTCCAAAATACGTATATATGCTTGCCACATATATTATAGGTTTTAGCATCATCGGCTTATGATTTTTTTTCTTTATTAGGCTGAAAGATGTCATGTTTGAAGGCTCCTCCTTGGTAAGCCCAAATCACCATCAGTTCTGCCCTTGTGCTCCACACTGGGGTTTTCCCTTCCCATGGTCACCAAGTGAGGCCCAGTAAGCACGGCGTCCTGTCTTGATCTTCCCGTAATGGTCTCCATGACACAGCCTGGGTAGTCCAACAATGGCATTCTATACTCTGAAGAGGCTGAAACCCCAGTAGTAGCTCAGTCCACAAGTTGGATGTCTCAGCAGTCCCCATCTGGCACTTAAAGTTTGGAGGATTCTTGGAGAGACATGAGTTTTCAGTACATATTGGAAGAAAGAAAAGCTGTATCTCATGTCTTTGAAGGATGGCAAAAGCAGTGGCAGCCACAGGGTAGCTGCACTTGCCAGTAAGACAAGCAAAACAACTGTGCTTTTTTTTTTTTTTT
>VZQC01006699.1:124932-150616 GCA_009823505.1 Rhizomys pruinosus
AAAAAAAAATAAATAAATATTTGTTAAATAAAATTGAAGAGAGCATTGTTTTCTTATTTCTACATGAATAGTAACAAAGCATATTTTACATTATTCATTATTAAACTTGTTTTCTAATTACTTTGGCACAGGGTGGAATGAGAATGGAATGTTAGAAACTTTTGCATTATGACTTGAACAGCATTATACAAAAGCTGAAGTTGTCCTTTCTCCAGTTGAGCTGCCTCTACTTGTCACATACTCTACAGAGCTCACTAGGTCATCTAAGTATTCTTTATGCTCACAGTGTAAGAAACAAAGTTCCTGTCCTCAGAAAGCCTATAGTCTACATGAATAAGAAGAAAATAATAAACAGTCCAAATAGAATTTTAGTTGCTGTGATATGAAATAAACAAGGCGATATGTTCAGGGTTTCACAAGACTAAAATGAGTAATGAACTCTCATGGACAACTTCAATGAAGATGTGACATTTATCCTGAGATTTGACTTATTTATTTATTTATTTATTTATTTATTTATTTATTTATTTATTTATTATTTTTAGGTGTACGAGTATACTGTCTGCATGTAAGTTGGTGCACCCATGTCATGCAATGCTGTGGAGGTCAGAAGAGGGCGTCAGATTCCCCTGAAACTGGAGTCAAAGACGGTCCTTAGCCGCCATGTGGGTGCTGGGAATTGAACCCGGGTCCTCTGGAAGAACAGTTGGTGCTCTTAACCGCTGAGCCATCTCTCCAGCCCTTATCCTGAGATTTGAATGATAAGATAAAAAAAATTAAAACAGCTACATGAAGTACTGAAAAAAGAGCATTCCAGGCAGAAAATAAGAATGGAAAATTGGCAATGGCCATATCCTAGAAGACCATGTACTTCTTGAAAAATATAGCTATTATATTATAAGTATAATAAAAATTGACCAATTAGTTTAAAGCAGAATAATGACATGATCTGATTTATGTTTGGACGAAACTGATTTTGTGTTATTAGACTCCTAGGTACAAAGTTCAAGAGTTAAAGCTAAAATACCAATTAGGATGCTGCTGAGCGATGACAGTAACTTGGACTATCCTTGTAGCAGAAAGGGCCAAGAGAGAGATTCATGGTCATGGGGATATATTTTTAAGATAGCTTTCGAAAGTTGTTTATAGGTTGTATCTAATTACACACAATTGTATATAATTATGTGCAGTTATTACAGAGTGGAAGATTTAAGGATGGCTCTGGTACTTACTGTGAGCAACTGAGGAATGAGATACAAAAGGCTGAGAAATGAGCAAGAGTAGAGGGCACATAGGCCTTGGGAAGTTTGAATGGCAAAACATGGGGGTAATAAGGCCATAGCAATCTGAGGTTTTGAGAAGCAATATTCGACAGTTATATTTACATGTGAAAAAATATAATGTGAATAAATCACATGTGTTCTACTAAGTTTGGTTTACTTCTTGATGAGAAAAATTAGGAGGACTAGAATATAGAAAATGAACGATTCTAGAGTTGAATAGTGTATGCGACTTGATTAAACAATAAGGTGAGGAAATATAAATGCCTTTTGGATTTGAAAACTTGACAGATTTTAGAACTATAGAGCAGTTGCAAAGTGTTGGAGTAAGAAAGGAAGAAGAAGGAAATTTAAAATCAGGGTTTTTAGAAGTGGTGCAGTTGTAATAATAGTACTGAGCATGTTCATATGGCTGTTGGTGGCTGACGTAATGTGGATGGAAAAAAATGGAGGAAGACAAGGAGCTTTGAGTCCAGAGTGTTAGACATTTTATATGTAATACTAATATTTCAGTAGACATTCTGACTGGGATAGAAATGAAAGTGGTCCTACAGAGCCATAGACAAAGCTTTTAATGAATGAAGAGGCAGCAAGGGATCAGTACTTGGCAGCAGCTAGGAATAAGGAGCAGGTGGTTTCATGTGATACAATGAGCTTGAAATGAACTGGGGCTTTTGAAGAAGAAAACAGGAAACATAACTATGCAGTGGTATTGTGGAGTAAGCCTCCCCGATCCCCAGCTCTGGAAATCAAGAATTAAGAGAGAATAAAATTTACTTTTGACAAACGAATATTCTCACGGGACAGATAGGTCTCAATTATAGTGGAGAAGTAGAAGGATGGTTGTTTGATGAGGAAGATGATTTAAGAGAACAATTTAAATAAGAAATAAATTTCCAAGAATTTAGAAGGGGTAGGTAAGGAATTGAGTCAAATTAGGAATGAATAGAGAATGTAGGGGGGAAAGCCAAGGTAAGTGAGATAAATGTATAAATGTTCAACTAGCACTATAGAGCTAGTCAATATGGTCTCGTGTGTGTGTGTGTGTGTGTGTGTGTGTGTGTGTGTGTGTGTGTAGATAGGTAATGTGTTCCAATTATATACCCAAGTGCCATACTTTACTCAATGATTTAGTGGTTGTGTGAACATAAGATATCGGGTATTAATGGGGTTCACTAAGAGTCAGGGTAAAGTTGGATATCCTTGAGAGTAAGTGAGGAAGCTTTGAAGCTTATCATACTGTAGTTTTGTAGAGAAGGAAGCCATGTTATGGGCATCTTTCTGTAGTGAAAGATTCGAAACTTGAAAAATCCATGAAGTGGGAAGAGTCTCTCTTTGTGCTTTTGAGTGTGGAAAAATGGTGCTTAATTTAGTGTCACTGAGCACTGCATTTTGTGAGGCATTTGACTAGCTGAAACGTGTTTTCTTGTGAGAATGTATGCAAGCCAAAGGGATCAATCGAATGTCTGGCTTTCAAGCACTGAATTCATTCTTTTAGAAGTCGAGCCAAATCTTTCTCGAGGTGGATTTATAATTGGTGGTTCAGAAATATGAACCACCGTAAATGTCCATAGACAGATGACTAGATAAGAAAAACATGTTACATATACACGACTGAAATTTTTTCAGCCACAAAAAAGTGAAAACATGACAGTGGTAGATAAATGGATAGAATTATACATTATTGTTTATGGTACATATTTGTATTTAGCATTTTATTATAGTCTATATTTATTGAAATTATGTTAAATGAAGTATTCCAGATGCAGAAGAAATTAGCACTATATGTCTTCTCTCATATATAGATCATAGATTTTAAATTCTATGTATGCATGTGTATCTGTGTGCTGGTATATTTGTATAGGTCATGAAACTAGAAAAGGTATTAAGAGAGGAGAACAAAAGGTGTAGTAGGAAGAAGGGGAGCAGAAAGAAGGCTGGACTGGGATACAGGAGGAGTGTCGGGAAAGATGGCCACCCAAATCAAATATGTAGGAAAGCTTCACAACGAAGCACATTATATGCTGATTTAAAGACTAATTAAAAATTATAACAAAGTAACTTCGGGGACATATAAAAGTTTCTTACTATCACACCATGGCTGATGGTAGTTAGCACATCATTCCTTTTTTGTTGTTGTTTTTTTTGGCTATAGGGATAAGAGTTTATTTTGGAGCCAAATATGAGTGACTATGGCTTGGCAGCACAGATTCAGCTTACCCCAAATTCCATGTTCCAATGTCACTCTTCTTTAAAAAATATTTTATTAATTAATTATCTGAGAATTTCATACAATGTGTTTTGATCATATTTACCTATTCACCCAACTCCTTCCTGATCTACCCCTGCTCCTCTCTACCCAACTTTGTGTTTTCTTTCTTTTTTTTTTCTTTTTTGGTCGTTTTGAGAGAGGGTCTCCCTTTAGTCCCAGCTGGCCTGGAGCTCGCTATGTAGACCAGGCTGACCTTGAACTCACAGAGATCCACCTGCCTCTGCCTCCTGAGTGCTACTTCCCTTCCAAAACACTGTGGTCTTGTACAATTGTCCCGAGTTCAGCACATCACTTTTTATAGAGCAAAGATCTTTGCTTTCGGTCTTAAAGGATCAATAACTCCATTTTTGCTTTATTATTATTATTATTATTATTATTATTATTATTATTATTGTGTGTGTGATGTGTGTGGAGCGGGTAAGTACATATATGTCATAGTATGCTTATGAAGGTCACAGGACAAGTTTGTAGAGTCAGTTCTCTCTTTTCACATAGTTTTTGGAAGGGGAAATACTCCTTTTTCAAATGTTATAGTAACGTGGTGGTGTGCACCTTTAATCCCAGCACTCGGGAGATAGAGGTAGGTGGATCTCTGTGAGTTCAAGGCCAGCCTGGTCTACAGAGGGAGCTCCAGGACAGCTGTTACTAAAAGGGAGACTCTGCCTCAAAAATACCAAAAAAAGGGGAAAAAAAACTAAAAAAGAAAAAAAAAAGATAAAATCAAATGTTATAGTAAATCCAGATGGAAAAGAATGATTTTAGCAATTAGAAAGAAGACCCAAATTGGACAAATTTATGGTTTGCCCATTAAAACATTTACAATGATTGGAGAAAAAGATAAGAAGAAGTTGTTTCACATTATAGGCCTCCCTTCCACCCCAAACCTAATGCTCGGTTGCCAGGTCAGAAAAGAGACACAGTTGAGTCACAAGATACAGGTTTGTACTTGAGTAAGACATTTCTATAAACCTAGATGGGGTGATGTCCTCCCCAGCTCAGGTGCCACTAGGCACAGCAAAAGAGAGTAAACTCAACACAGGGAAGATAGGAAAGTCAGGCTTTGGAAATATAATCACCGCATTTAAGGCTCAGGGGTTTGGGAGGTAGGATGAACAAACCTACTTGGAAAAGAACCAGGAAGAAAAGCAGCAATTGCCTTCAGGAAGGGTGGGGCTAGGGAAGGTGGGGCCAGGAGCATTTCAGGTCAGTATCATAACTTAGGAAACCACTAAGGACCATCTTCTACTGGTTTTAAGATTAGGAAGACCAGATGGCTGATGAGAGAATCCACAAGGGAGAGAGGAGTGGGAACAGGGCGAGGGCGGGGGGGGGGAAGGGGTCGGGGGGGACAGGCCTCTTTCTGGGCACAGGAGTGCACCAGGTCCAGGCAATGACCTCACAAGGACAACACAGTGACAGCACAAGGACAGCACCCACCTGGGCCCATCCAGCCCTGTCCCCTGCACTGTCTCCTCCCTTGCAGGAAGCACTAGCCTCTGTCCCCTAGGCTTGGAGCTGTTGGCCTTCAGGGGTGGCAGCAGCCTTTGCGTCCTGGGCAGTGCCCTCGTCCCTGCAGGTGCTGATCTTCACTGCTCCTGATCTTCCTTTGTTGGTGAGGAGGCAGAAAAACTTCTCCCACCGTCCTTCCAACTTCTCCTGAAGACAGAGCTCTCTTTTCGGTGAAAAGATTCTTAAAAGAGATTTTTTTTCGAGAGTCTAGGGAAGGGGCTACAGGAGTCATGTCAGGTCACGGAGTTGGCAAGAAGCTCCTGAAACAGCCTAAGAAGTAGAACAAGGAGATGAATGAGGAACATAAGGCTTTTAAGCAGAAACAAAAAGAACAGAAGAAACTCGAGGAGCTAAAATCGAAGGCCACTGTGGACAAGGGCCCCTGAGCCACAAGTGGAATTAAGAAATCCGGCAAAAAGTAAGCTGTTCGTTATACCTGAGAGGATGGTGACCTCTTCCATTCCTATTTACACATCTGGATTCCCTGCCATAACATATTTTGTCACCTACAGCTAGAAGGAAGTCTTATCCTTAAACTTGTTATGAATTGTAATAAATTTTTTATTTAGACAAAAAGGAAAGAGAGTATTTCTCCTTCTTGTGGTGGGGGTCTTTCCCGGAGTCCTCCACCTTGGCTTCAGCTTCCTGGCTAGGGGGTGCTGGCTTGATGGCATAACCAGTGGCCCTAGGGCCTTCATCTGCTATGTTCTCTGGTGGAGACTCCCTGTCACCCTTTGGTGATAAGTCTCCATGGCTTTTCATGTGGCCATCCTCTTGTCCCTTGGCCTTGGGGAAAAACACCTGCTGCCTCGGTGGTCAGGTTGTTCAGGAGAGCCTTGGAGCTCTGGGGGTGGGGGGTGGTCTGTGGGGATGGGCGGCCCCCCAGGCAGAGGGGTGGGGCTGGTGCCGGATGGGAAGGGGTTGAGGATGTGGGGGCAAATCGAGCTGTACTCCAGCTCCGCAGGGACCCCCTAGCGCCCCCTGTCGCCACGCTCTGTCCCAGAATGCTGCAGGTTTTCAGATTTTTGCAGCTTCTGGAGATGGAACTCAGGTAGCCAGGCTTGCAGGGCAAGTGCCTTTACCTGTTGAACCGTATCACCAGCCCTATTTTCTTGGTCTTTCCCCCCACTTCTCTGCTCATTCTTTCAGTTGTCTGTCTTTTTAATTCTAGTAGTAATCCTACTTGCTCTTACATAAGGTGCAGTGTCTTTCCTCTGAATGGAAGGCTGCCATTGTGTAATAAGGCATTATATTGTGCAAAATGACCTCATTTTGGTCATTGGTTTAATGGGCATGCTGTGCAATTTGTAGTCTTTTGACCAGCCAATCTATGAAAAATATTCTTTTAAAGGTAGCCTAGTTTGATATGGGCTAGAATCACCTCTTCTCCAGATTCTACAAACATATCAGAAGATGAGAGGAAGCTTGGTGATGGTCAGTGCATGTGTGGGTCACGTTGACTGTATTACCCTCTTGTCCCATTCTCAGCCTTCTCTTGCGCAATAAAAATTTTGGGAATCTCTTTGTGGGAATTACAGACTCTCTGATTTAGACATTCTAAGCATCTTGCTACTGAAACAAAAATCGATATTCTTTCTTGGTTTGAAAGGAACCAATAGTAATGAGATAATTTTCTGCTACAACACTTGGACAACAACAGGAATGTTCTGTTTTTCTGATGGGATATTATTATGTGTGGTCATTTAAATTGTATGTTACTACAAGAGCTGTCCAAGTTTCTATAGTCAAGCTTAAGCAACAAGAACTGAGGTTTCTGAAAGAATGAATTTTCAAGATTACCCCATACCTTCTGCCTGCATTTCCACCCTGAAGAATTCATATTCAAATCCCCATCATCAACATATTCACCCTGCAAACATGGAGAATTCCAAATATTACAACCATATGTAGGTAGTTATTTATATCCGGGTTCGATTCCCAGCACCCACATGATGGCTAAGAACCACCTTTAACTCCAGTTCCATGGGAATCCGATGCCTTCCTCTGACCTCCGGGCATTGCATGACATGGGTGCACCAACCTACATGCAAACAGTACACTCATACACATAAAAAATAATAAATTAAAAAATAAAAACTACAGTATTTACCATGAATAGTATGTCTGTGAATTTAACCAGGAAACTATTATAGATTAATAATAAGAGAATGCCTTTTTTGGAGAAAAAACAATCTGGCAGATGCTTAGAAGTTTTGTAATCAAATAAGGCAGGCTTATGCAAGGAAAGGAAATTTAAAATCTAACCACTCTGCAATGCAGAGTTATTACATTCATGGAATATATTGGATGAGCAAGCGAGTGATGTGAGATGAGGCTGAAAAGACAAGCCAGGGCCAGCTGTGCCAATGCTTTTGAGTTATGACCCTGACATTCTCCTAAAGGCACTCTCTGGCTGTTTGACAGAGTAATAAAGTCTCTCTGATGTAAGAAGACAATGAAATAATGTATGTAAAGCACATAACCCAGTGTTTAGCATAAAGTAAATGTTTAAGCCATGCATACTGGTAATCCCTTCCTAATTAAGTCTTACCCACGCTTTAAGACACAGCTCAGTACCCATGTCCTCAATTCAGGCTTTCACTACAGGTCTAAAATGTCCCAACATTGCTTTTTCTTTTCTGAAATCCAATTATACCAGGAGTCATTTTAAGATTTATTTCTTCTGGTTTCAAGTCTATGTTCTTTCCTCCAGCTTATTTCTCAGAACTCCCAATATAGAACTCAAAGCTACTGAGTTTTAGTAGACTCCGTCCTATCATAGCTATATAAGTAAAAAAAGGTAGTTTTGCTTCAGATAGTTTTTTCTCATGGTGTTTCCTTCAGCCTCTTTGGCCACTGAGTTAATTTTGTAAGAGGTTCCTGTTGAAATAGAGGCATAGGTACAGACCAGAGAGGTGAATAAAATCTAATTGCCCCACATAAGGCTAGATTCAAGCTCTTCACCTTGAATGGCCCCTTTGGATATAACACAAACATTTTGGAGGAGTTTTCATAGATTTATGTTGTACAACTAAAGTATCACTTAGACTTACTGTCTTTCTCTTTTTCTCAGATGAGTTTATAAATCTAGATTATGTTTGCATATCATTTATCTGTGTCATCTTTCAAGGAGTTGTTTGGCATGAACAGGCAGGCGAAGGACCAGGGTCCAAAGACTCAGAAATGGAATTATCAACATTTTGTTTACTCACTCATATGTTTTAAAGAGTTTTCAATTTATTATTATTTTATGTGTATGAATGTTTTACCTGTATGTATGTGAATACATCTGCGCCATGCAATGCCCTTGGAGGCCAGCAAAGGCCATTGGACTCCCTGGAGCTAGAGTTACAGATGGTAGTTAGCTGCCATTTAGGTGCTGGGACCTGAATGTTCTTGAGGTCCTCCACAAGAACAGCCTGTGTTCTTAACCACTTAGCCATCTCACCAGCCCCTGACTCATGGGTTTCAAAAAAGAAGTTCAGGTTTCTGCCTTTCTTTGGAAAAGGAAGTGAATGATTTTGATCATCGACAGGTTATTTCGGAATACTGGGATCAGTCTGTGGGAAATCTTGCTGGCTGTTATTTCTCAGTAGGGCTAGGAAATGCATTTCAGTATTTGTATACCTGACAGTTCCTTCAGATATTGGAAACTAATTCTGTGTTAATCATCAGATTTCCAAACTTTAATGGCATGCCAAAAAAACTTGAAATAATGATTTACTTATTTGCATATACCAAAAATTTCATACTAAAACGGATATGAAATGTGGAAACTAGAAAATCAAACCATAGTAAATTTTAAGTAGAAGAATTAGATGCACATAAATTACCAAAGGAATGATCTGATTAGTAGTTATTAAATTTCCAGTTCTACTTAACATGCTATGTACTCCTTTTAGAGACATTTTTATTTGTATTAGTTTCTAACATAAGTGATTACATATTTTCTCACAAGTCAATTAGGTATTTATTTATTTATTTACTTACTTTTTTGATGTTTTTGAGACAGGGTCTTTCTGTAGCCTCAGCTGTTCTGGAACTCACTCTGTAGACCAGGATGGCCTTGAACTCACAGACATCCACCTGCCTCTGCCTCCCAGGTGCTGGGATTAAAGGCGTGTTCCACCACGGCCTGCTAATCAATTAGTTTTTATTGGTAGAAACAATGCTAGAGTTTCAAGCCAGAAGTTTGATCAATGTTATTGGGCAATTGTTTTATGAGAAAAGGATTTCAATTCTTTGGAATATAGTCCCAACAATGAATGAAATGTGGAAGAATGCCTGGTAAGAAGATGAGAAAATGGTACTGAGGAATGTGGGTGGAAGCAGTCATGCAAGATGGTCTCTACCGTGAACAAATGGGGCATTTCATTGACAAATAGCAACATAAAATTCTAACAAAATTCTGGACCAAGAATCAGGGCATTTGGGTTTCCCTGTCCTAGTTCCACCCCTTACCTGAGCATGAGCATGATCCTTATGCTCTTGGAATAGCTGTTTCTTCTGGGAATGAATAGCATCTTGAGTATTAGAACATATAGATACAAAAGAACATGTGGGTCAAAGGAGACAAGGACCTGGAAAGCAATTTGGAAGCCATGAGGTTGTGTCAGAAGGCTGTACCAGATTCATAACTGTCTTTCATATAGTGACTTACCTACAAAACACTGGAGGTTGGCACCTCTAGTCTCTCAAATCAACATTTTTTACATTTCCTTTTTCTGGCTTTCCAAAGGAATGCATTAGCAAAAGTGAATTTGGCTGTCATCCCAAACTGCCACAATTTCCTCATTGTTTGCTTGCTGGCTTGCTTTTTGCCCCTTTTCTTTCACAGAGAGATAGAGCTCATCTGTGGTTATAGTGGGAAAGTCAATTTGGTGACTAACTTATTTAGTCATTAATTTCTGTTTTCTGCCAACCACATCTTTTATTAAAATAAAAACTCACTGCCTTTTATTTTAACCATCTTTAGGGACATTCTGATATTTCCTTTTTAGTTATTAAAGAGAACCACTTGGCCTTTTTGTATATCGGCTATCACATTTGGTACCTTCAGGGCATTTAATAAATGTGTGTATTATCATCTTCATTTTTATTAGGAAGTGTCTTCAGTGTGTCGCCAATGTCTTGTCTTCGGTCATGAATTATCTACACTGTATATCCTTTTCCCAGAATAACTTTGTTACCCTGCCACAGCAAGAATATATTTTATGCCTTATCTGCCCTTTCTAAATCCTCACAGGTTTGCTCAAATTTATATTGCCAAAATTATTCTCACACTAAAATGCTAAAACCATGTCCATATCTAATCCATGACAGAATTGCACCACTGTTATGAATTTGCTTAGCATCTGCAGTTTCTGATATAGCTAAAAATGACTATCACTGTGCTCCCAATAGCAATTTTAGATCTTCTGCAAGGAATGTGCTTTTCACCTATCTGCATGCTAATTATTTAATAAATCCATTTATTGCTTCCTAAAGTAGTTTGCTTAATAGGAATAATATATCATACTTCCATATATAGTAGTTATAAAATAAAATGGAAAAGAGGTTTTCGAGAGGAGAATGATTATGGTATTGAGTCTTTCATGGCTAGAGTATTAATTTATAAAGTTATTCCAATCTATTTCAAATTGTTAACATTCCATTGAAAGTGTTGTCAGTTACTGACTGGAACTCACAGAAAATCTCATTCATGCCACAATTTCATTTCTCAAGCTATCAATAAAAATAGTTATGAAGTTGCAGGAAACGTAGATGCTTGGGATAGTCTCTTTCCAGGTGTTTCTTTTGACTATGTACTTGTAAAACCAAAACAACTTCTTTCATAATATAATATTCTATATTCATTTACATTGTAGGAAGTAATCACCAAAAATATTTTCAAATTATTTCTTAGAAAATAATCTAACAAGCTTGATTTGAATCTTAAATACAGTGCTCATTAGGAGAGTTTTTGTTTTCTCTGTTAAAGGACAGTCACCCAGTCAGTTCCTTGGCAGACGATTGTTGAGCTTTCTAGTGTTGGAGAAAATACAGAATGCTGGGTTCTATAAGAGGTGCTACAAAGCATAAGCCACAGAACTTAACAGACCCTAATCTCTCTTTTTACATATCAGAAGTGGCTCCCAGTAGGGAGCTGTTTCATAGCACTTTGATGCTCTGTAATGATCATAATCCGAATCACTTTATTTTGGACATCCCACCAATCTCACTCTGTCTTTATGCTAATTGAATAGTAATACTTCACCAGCTTCCTGCTGAAAATGCTGTCCTGGAATTTTGCAAAGAACTAATGGGCTTTAGCAAGATCAATAGTTTCTGTGTAGTAGAATGAACTTTAAAATCAGGGCAAATATCCAATTCAGCAATGAGTTGTAATTAGTAATTTTTTGCATCCAAGTAAACAATCAAGCTTCTCCCTATGGCTAGACAGGACTGGAGATTTCCCTGGCTGCTAAAAAGTCTTTGCTGGTGGGTGTTGGGATGAGGGTCTTGGAATATTGTGCACAGAGAACCAGAGGAGTTGATGGCGCTGGAAGGGAAGGAAGCCCATGGCAGATGATACGTTTTATCAGCTGATTCATTTATTGACATTCTTAGAATTGGAAACTTGTACTTTAGACAGCTTTTATTTCATATTTGAATTTGAATTTGTATCTTATGTCAATTTAAATTTTATATTCTCATGGCATGTAGTAGAACTCTTCAGTAAATGTCATCCTGCTTAACTGTACAAAATGTATTCTGGGGAAAACTTCAGCGGGCTTTAGTCAAAGTCTGGAATGTCAGTGACAGTAAAAGACAGATTGAGAAACCTTTGCTGGGAGGATAAAACAAGAAGAAAGAAAGAGAGGTCAGGAACTGGCAGTGGCCTAACCTGGACATCTTGAAAACGCTCTCTGAAATTCAGAAAGATCTTTGTGTTTCATTCAGAAGCAGGGCATCTTTTACTTTCAATTAGTTGCTCTTGGGCCTGAATTCTTCTGTTCTCTACTTGGTTCAAGTCTTCTCAGGAAGGCCCAGGTTACATTTGGACTTTGGGATCAAAATGAAACATGGATGTCCATATGCTCCATTTACTCATTTATCCTTAGGTCTTGTTCTTGGTGCAATGAATACTAGAAAATGAGATAAGCACAGTCCTCATCCTCATGAACTGTAAAGATTTTTCTGAATTCAAACAGAATTTGACAGCCAGTGTTACACACACACACACACACACACACACACACACACACACACACACACCAAGAAAGATGCCATTGAGAATAGCTCCACTAATAGCCAGCTAGAATACCTCAAAGCCTTCAACTATGCAGTGTTTTAGCATTTGCCATCTTCTGTTTCACAGCCTATACCAGGTAAGAATTAAAACGTTTCCTTGAGCAATGTCAGTATAGACTGCTATTAAAATACATGCTGAGTTGGAATTTCTCCCCCACTTTCTGGTATCTAGGCTGAGATTTTGTCTGGTTTGAGCTTGCCTCAGACTGGTGCATGCAGTCACCATTTCTGTGAGTTCAGCTGTCTGGATAACTCTGATTTTTTGTGGCCATACATCCTTCTGGCTCTTACAATTCTTCTTCTTCCTCTTCTACAATGATCCCCAAGCATGTTCTATATATGCATATATACACATATATACATGTATATGTACACACATATATGTATACACACACACACACATATATATATATATATACATGTATACGTGTACATGTATATATGTATAAATTCAATAATAATTACCACAAAATTAACAAAAAATCTTTCAGGACTGGAGAGATTGCTCAGTGGTTAAGAGCAGTGGATACTCTTGCAGAGGACCTGGTTTCGCTTCTTAGCATCCTTCTGGTGGCTAACAACCTTTGCAACTCCAGTTTCAGAAGATTTGATTCCATCTTCAGGTCTCTGTGGGCACTGCATGCATGCAATACACACATGCAGGCAAAACACTCATATACATAAAATAAATAATTAAAACAAATATTGGGATGGATGATATATTTATTATAGATATATAGAATGTCAGTGTGAATCAGATGATCAGTTTCTGGTGAAATCTCAACCCAAATATTTATCTCTCTCTGTCTCTCTCTTTCCCTCCATGGTAGAGGGAAAGGGTAAGAGTCGGGATGGTTGGAAGTGCTTCTGAGCAAGAGAGATGGCCTAGCGGTTAAGAGCACCGACTGCTCTTGCAGAGGACCCAGGTTTGATCCCTGGCACCCACATGGTGGCTAAGAACTGTCTGTAATTCAAATTCCAGGAGAACTCCAGTTCCAGGGGAATCCGATACCCTCTTCTGACCTCCGAGGCATTGCACGACATGGGTGCACAGACCTACATGCAGCTAGTACATTCATACACATAAAAATAAATAAATAATAAAAAAATCTTAAAAAAAAGGATCAGCTCTATAGCTTTCCCATGTCCAGGCCAAAATGAAGACATGGTTTTTCTCATTTAAAAAGTAGAAAAAAGTGGTAGTAAATATCCAAAATTTAAAGCTTATGTTCTTTATTGCTCATAAAAACGATAGTTTGTCTATTCGGGGTCCTTTGTTTTTCCATATGAATTTAAGGATTTTTTTTCCCAAGTCTGTGAAGAAGCTCATAGGGATTTTGTTTGACTACTCAAAACACAAAGAAGTAAGAAAACAAATGACCTACTCAAAAGATGGAGTAAAGAGCCGAAAGAGACTTCACTAGTGAGGAAGTGAAGATGACTGGGAAGCATCTTAAAAAGTGTTTATCATCATTAATAATTAAGGAAATGCAAATTAAAACCACTCTCAGATATCATCTTACTCCGATATGACTGGCTAAGATGAAGAACACAAAAGACACCAAATGCTGGAGCGATTGTGAGGAAAGGGGAACACTCATCCACTGCTGGTGGGAATGTAAACTTGTACAACCATTATGGAAAGCAGTGTGGAGAACCCTTAAAAGACTCAAAATAAGTCTACCACCTGACCTAGTCATACCACTCCTGGGTATATACCCCAAAGACTCATCCTACCACAAAGATGCATGCACATCCGTATTTATTGCAGCTCTCTTCACAATAGCAAAGAGGAGCTGGAACCAACACAAATGCCCCTCAACTGACGAGTGGAGACAAAAACGTGGTACATCTACAAAATAGACTATTACTCAGCAGTAAAGAAAGATGACATAATGAACTTTGAAGGTAAATGGATGGAACTTGAAGCCATTATGCTAAGTGAAGTAACACAGTCCCAGAAAAACAAGCAGTGAATGGTTTCCCTCATTTGTGGATGCTAACACCAAATCCCCAGATGAAAGGCAAACTGAACAACATTATTGTATTTCTGTTTATCTGAAAGCAACTATGTTGTTATAATGTAAATCTCTTAACAGGCTCTAGAATCGATCCACCACTTATTCTCAGACTCTGTAATTACCGCATATGAGTGGAAAGTATATATGCATATTTTAGAGTAATATAAAATTCAAGGAGAAAAGCATGAATTCCTAAACATAAGAACAAAGACTGAGAGAAAAATGCAGGATAGTTATGGGAGAGTGTATGATTTAGGGTGGGGTGGGGAGAAAGGAAAGAGGAATATGTCTAAACTGAACTGAGAAATGATGTCTGAAATACACAAAACAATAAAAGCATAAAAAGAAAAAAACAATAGATATGACAGTGGTACATGATTTACAGCATAATTGTACAAAACAAATAGTAATACATTGGTGTCATAATTTTTTTTGGTCTTTTTGAGACACGGTCTCCCTGTAGCTCCAGCTGTCCTGGAATTCACTCTGTAGACCAGGCTGGCCTTGAACTCACAAAGATCTGCCTGCCTCTGCCTCCCAAGTGCTAGGATTAAAGGCTTGTACCACCACACCCAGCAGTGTCATAATTTTATAAATACAGAACATAGTTATGTGAATATGCGAGTTTGATTGATTACAAGATTACTCTGCCTCAGTTTTCTACAAATTTATTCATTATATCATTTAAATTATACTCTCATCAACTTTGTTTGCAATTGAAAGCATCACCAGTCACATTCAAAACTAAAAGTTTGCAAGTAAATTTGCTACTTAAAATTTGTGGCCAGAGTCATTGTTCAGTGGGAGAGTTTTCATTCAAAGCCCTGGATCTGATTTCATATAACACACACACAAAATCTTTAACAGGATTGTCATGCTGAGGTATCTGTGAGTGTAGGGATTAACATATTATAGGAAATCATAATAGTGGGTTAAAATTTAATAATTTTTTTTTAAAATTAAATATATCTGTAGAACTGATGATACTTATTAAATAATTTCTTTTTTTTTAATTTTCATTTTTTATTGATGTTTTGTGTATTTTGTACATCATTTTCCAATTCAGTTCAGGCATATTTCCCTTTCCCTTACCCCCAGCCCACCCCACCCCATCCCAGATCATGCATTCTGCCATAACTGTCCTGCATCTTTCTCTGTTTTTTTTTCATTTTTTAACAATAAGTATGATAATTTATGAGAACAAGCATCCCTCATGTAAAACCAATTTGCAGGCTGTTGTGCCCAAACCCCCACAGCCCCACCATCCAGTGGGGGGGGGCTTGTATGTTCAATCAAGTTGATCAAATGAGTGTCCAGACTATATTGCTGTAGTTTCACCATTCACCCCAATCGCAGCCCTTACATTCTACCACGTCCCCTCTTCCGCAGATTGTTCCCTAGGCTTAGAAAAGGGGCACAAGTGGATGAGAAGCAAAACAGTCTACTTTCTCTGGAGCTGTTGTCTTGGACTCTGGTCAATTCTGGCTGTTTCCTTTCATGGGCTGACAGTTTGTCCAGGATTAACCTTTCAATCCTACTAATGAAGCACACGTAATTAGATATATAGGTATTTAAACAGAACTAATTGTTATGGTAGGTTACTTTGGTATAGACACAGATGTTTGGATGGTATGTTAATCCATGAATTACATTTTTTTTCTGTTAAATATGACAGGGTCTTAACTGTGGCTTATAACTTCTCCTAACCATTAGAGGATGTAAGCTGTTATTAAATAATTTCTATAGAAAGATTTAACTCTTCATACAAATGAGTTTCATGTACGTTAGAATTGAATTTTATATATAAATTGAAATATTGGCATGTTAATGTTTTTGACATTTCCTATCACTTTTGGGAGCTTCCATTAATATTTATAATTCAAAATACATCTTTATGTATTCTCCTGTACCTTGAATTATAAAAAATAATTTTCAGCTTGTCTTCCTTTTCAATGGTTGCTTAATCTGAAGTTTAACATAAAAATATTTCTATTTTCTTGTGAATGGGATGATCTTTAAATTTTTTTCTTAACCTGTGGATATTTGTATTGAAAGGTTGCAGCAATTTTAAATAAAAGAAAACTCTTATAAGACTACTAATGTGTGCTGGACTAGCCTGTGGCCATGTCTATTGGGTATTTTCTTGATTGTTTAGTGATGTGTGATGGCCCTGCCCACTGTGGGTGGTGCCACCCCTGAGCAGGTTGTTCTGTATTGTATAAGAAAACAGGCTGAGCATGATCTAGGGAAGCAAGCCAGTAAGAAGCATTTCTCCATGGCCTGTGCTTCAGCTTCTGCTTCCAGGTTCCTGGCCTGAGTTCCTACCTTGGGCTCCCTAAGTAACGAACTGTGACCGGAAGATGTGAGCTGAATAAATCCTTTCCTCCCCAAGTTGGTTTTGGTCAGAGTGTTTTGTCACAGTAATTTAAAGTGAACTAGAACAGAAATTGCTACCAGAGAGTGGGCTATTGCTGTGATAGACCTGACTTTGGTGTTTTTCAGAGGATTGTGGAAGCGTTTGGAACTTTGGGCTGGAAAAAAATATTGAGTGTTTAGAGTGTGTTGTTGTGAAACTTGGAATAGTTATGCTGAAAGGTTTATACACAAATGGAGGCCTGGCTTGTGAAGCTTCAAAGGGAAACAGAGACCATCAGGGCTGATTGCATGGTATTTTTGAATTAAGAATATGTGGATTCTGGTTGGCTGGGGCTGAAGAATCAGCTGTAAGTAACAAGAGACCAGAACCTGAAGTGAAACCTTTGTTTTACTGGGACAATTGCTGCTCATTAGCTGGGGCTGAAAACTCAGCTGTGAGTAACAAGAGACCAGCATCGCTGTGGTGAAATCTTCTGGGAAGAATTTCCTTAGGGTCAGCACACAGAAGCTGTGGTGCAGAGGAAACCCGAGCCTCCATCTCAAGCCATAAGCAGGACTTGGCAATGTGTAAGAGTCTCCTATATGTTTCTGGTGTTGAAATGTGAAGGGGTCAGAGAGAGCAGCTGAGGCTTGGCACTATGAGAAGCCAGGAAAGGCCATTGGTGAAAGTGCACCTCGGTTGCAGTGAAGACCCCAGGATTGCAGGGGTCATGGAGAGAAGCTGAGATTTTGTACCAGGAGAGGTCAGAAGCGCCCATTCCTGAAGGTGCAGCCTCAATTTCAGTTGAGATCCTAGCTTTTTGGAGATGCCAGGACCATGGAATGACCAACACTGTGGGTGGTGCCACCCCTAAGCAGGTGGTTCTGTACTGTATAAGAAAGCAGCCTGAGTGTGGACCAGGGGAGCAAGCCACTAAGCAGCATTCGTCCAAAGCCTGTGCCTCAGCTCCTGACTCCAGGTTTCTGCCCTGAGTTCTTACCTTGGGTTCTCTTGTGACCATAAGATGTGAGCTGAATAACCCTTTCCTCCCAAAGTTGGTTTTGGTCAGAGTGTTTTATCACAGCAATGGAGAAGCAAACTAGAACAGGGTGAGATGGCTCAGTGTGTAAAGGAACTTCTTGCTAAGCCCGAAGGCTTCTTGCTAAGCCTAAATACTTGAGTTCAGTCCTCAAGACTCACATGGTGGAAGGGGAGGATAAGCTTCTGTAAGTTGTCCAATGACCTCCATACACATGTCATGGCACATGTGCATAAATGTGCATGTGCACATGTTCACACATATACACAGACTATCTAATTAAAAAGTCTTAATAATCCTATGATGTGCCAATTTCAATATTATTTATGCATTACACTTATTTTTTTATGTGTATGAATGTACTGTCTGCATGTAGGTTGGTGCCCTTGTGTCGTGCAATGCTGTGGAGGTCAGAAGAGCGTGTCAGATTCCCCTGGAACTGGAGCTAAAGATGGTTCTTAGCTGCCATGTGGGTGCTGGGAATTGAAACCAGGTCCTCTGCAAGAGCAATCGGTGCTCTTAACTGTTGAGCCATCTCTCCAGCCACACTTATTTTCTAATAATATACTGATAATATTTACTGCTTCACCATGGACAGAATCCTTCCCAGTACTGGAGGCAGAGAGTTACTTTGTATGTAGATGTCACAGGGATGCTTTGGGGGGAAGGTGTGCGTAATGCATAGGATGCAATGGTATGTGCATGCTACAAGGTAGTTCCTCTCCTCTGCTCACATAAACGTTTCATAGTCCCATGAGACTTCACTTAGAAATCACAAATTCCAATGAAAATCATTAAATGTTTCAAGATAGCAGCAACAGAACATTAAAGGACGTGCAGGGCCCTTCTGGGAGCAGGAGTTTGAGAGCAGGAAGAAAAAGTATCTTTGATTCTTTCTGATTACTTTGTAACATAGAAACAAAGCTCAAAAGAATATATCAATGGCGGTTTGCCACAAGTAGATGAGTCAGATTGCTCCTCCCTATAGAGCCTCCTGGATTCCTTTTCATTGCATCAGAATTTCTCCCTCAGCATCATTGTTTGTGCTATACAATTCCTTCCTTCTTTTCTTTCAGACGATGGAGGTTAGGCCAATTAGTCTTTCTCTACTTTTAAAACAAATGTGATTACAGTTAACATTAAGAAAAAGGTAAAATATTGAAGAATATTTAAGTATGTGTGTAAATGTATTTGGGTGGGTAAAGGAAAGGGTGAGAGAGAAAAGAAGAGATGGGGGGAATGACGGGAGAGAGAGAGGAGTGAGAAGAGAGGAAAAACATGAATGGAATTAGGAAAACGGAGAGAATGGTATCTAGAAAAAGTTAGGGAGACCTGCATTCAAATCTCGACTCCCCCTTTACCAGGTGTATAACTACAAGCAGAGCTCTTAAACTCTGTGGTCCTGCACTTTATTGTCTGTATAATGGGAGTAAGAATGATATGCATTTCATGGTTTGGGTATTAGAGTGATGCTGGCTTCAAAAAACTGTGGAATATTGTTCAGAACTGTGGAGTTTTTAACCACAAAGAAATTATACATGTTTAATGACCTAGACATGTTCAGCAGTTTTAAGTTTTAGACTATGTATACATGCATGAAACATCATGTGACCCTATAAATAAGTACAACTTTATATTTGTATATGTCAGCCAAAATAAAAAAAAAAGATATGTATCTCAAAAATCTCTTTTATTAACCAACACACATTTCAAGAACCTTCTCAGAGGGCTGAGGATGTATAGTTCAGTAGCAGAGCAAGATCCTAGCATGAGTGAGGCCTTGGATTCAATCCTCAAGACCATAAAAAACAAAGGGTAAAAATAGTACAAAGGAGATGTTGATAGGGCTAGCAGGTAAAGGTGCCTCTTACTAAGCTTGGCTACCTGATTTTAATCTTCCCGACGCATATGGCAGAAAGACAGAAGTGATTGCTATCAGTTTTCCTCTGAATTCAACAGCCATGGCATGTGGGTGCACACACACAGAGAGAAACACACAAGAAATAATAAATAAATAAATAAATAAATAAATAAATAAATAAATAAATAAATGTAGTAATACAAAAAAGAACCTACTCTGAATCAGGCACCATCCTAGGTGCTAAGGATACAAAAATAGTTTCCTTGTTGGCATTCCATCCTCAAAAAGAGTTCGCAAAAAATAAGTACAGTAGGTAAATAAAGAGTGTCTCAGATGGTGTATTAGTCAGGGTTCTCTAAAGAAACAGAAGTAACAGGACGAATATATAGCTATATACAATTTATTGATTTGCTCACCTGACAGAGTTCAAGGAGTCCAACAGTAGCTGCACCACACTGGAAAGGCTGAGAGAATCCAGGGAACTGCTCATTCCGCAAGGCTGGATGTCTCAGTAGTCCCAATCTAGTGCTGAAAGCCCGAATGGATTCCAGGAGATCTGCCGGTCTCAGTACACGCTGGGATCCGAAAGGTTGATCACAGCAGCAAGACAAACTCACCAGATGAGAGAGGCAAGCCGCAGGAGAAAAGAAGGGACCAGTTCCTTCTGCAGTGCCCTTAAATACTGCCTGCCGGCAGAAGGTAATGCCCACATTTGGGGTGGGCCATCCGGGTTGAGGCGGTCCGAACAGAAGACCCTTTTTCTCTAGTCCAGTCAAGTTGACACCCAAGATTAACCATCTCAGATGGGGATCAGTTTGGCTGAAAAAAGCAGGAAGGCTTTGGAGACTTTACGAAGAGGATAAGGCCATATTCAACGAAGTGTTGAGGAAAGGCATCTCTGATCTGGTGATACTAAGTCAGAGACCGGAGGGAGAGGAGGGAAAGAGGCTCACAGACTCTCAGCGAAGAGCATTCTTGGGAAGAGATCACAGCAGATGCAATGGCCACGAGGGGGCAGCCGCAGGGAACAAGACTTCAGCTTTTGCTATGTGTGGGACTGGAGAGAGGGTAGTGAGTGACATTTTGCATTTTGATTTTTCAACTGTCTACTCTGGCTACTGTGCCACAAATACAATGAGGTTATAATAGTGTGGAAGAAAGGAGGCTGCTAGCAGGTGACTGCAGTTGAGAATGGCGAGAAGGTGAGAATTTCTGAGAACTAAGCATTGAAGGAAGAAAAAATGGTTAACTGTGGCTACATTCTGATGACAGAGTGGATTTTGTGGCATACTGGAGTTGTATTAAAGACGGGAACTGAAGGCATTCTATCCGCAAGAAGCTTCCATGAGACTGTGAAGACAAACTGCTCTATGTTATGTGACTCACAGTTGGTGCCCAAACAGTAAAACAGCTAAATGATTCCTAGATTCCATCAGCCCCAGCACGCAAAAGGGGTCGTAATCACTCTGCATCTGACCAGCTGCACTTATCGGTCAGTCGGTAAGCTCTAGAACTAGCATTCAAATAAAGAGACTGTGGTTTATTATTGGGAGTCCTGGATCCTACTCCAATTTTACCAGTAGTCTGTTATGTGATCCTAGGCAAGTCTAGTAATTGCTTAGCAACCAGAACTGTTTAAGAATACAATAGAGTCTAAGAACATCTGCATGATTTGGCTCATGGGGTGATGAGGGCAAAGCCAAACTAAGCCACCAGTCATGATTGATGGGAAAATGTGTGGTTTGTAAGAGTGTTGCAGAAATGCCAAGTTTGCTAAGTGAGTGTTCATTATAATGGTTCTTCCTGCAGAGATTTTAATTTCAGATAGGAAGATTGGGGCTGTAAGTGTTTTAGCTTCTTTAGAATAACAGACTTGAAGATATTCTGAGGTTAATCTTTGAGTCCAGGGTATCTACTGTTTTCTATTTAAAAGTCTTTTCTTTGAAACCATTATTAATTCACACCTCCAGCAATTCTTTCTTGAGGCTCAATAATAGAAGTTCAAATACCCTTTTCCTTATAGATACTTCTCATCCCATTTTGTGATTCTAAAGCTAGGTGCCAGACAGCCCTTCGGTCTGTTCTAGTTTGTTGTTGGTTTGTTGGTGGCTGCCTGAAGTACAGACTTCAGAGGGTTCTGTGGTGAGGAATGTCCTGATTCGTATGCTTTACAAGAAGAAATGTCTGTCTGCTCTGACTTTGACACCACTGATCTAAGGCGTTGCTTAGTTTTGATTCTAGTCTTAGAATTCTAGCTACACACTGACCCAAACTGACAACTATGGATTTTCTTCTTGTTCTTTTTATGCAATGAAACTTTTTGCTAGCAAACCTCTTGTGCATACACACTTTATCTCTTTAAATTTTACCTATACTTTCAGGCATTCCATAGATGGAATGATTTTTAACAGTTTCTTTGAGATTTATCCTGAAATTTCTGTTATTTATATAACACTATGTTGATATTTGTGCTTGTTTTTTATTTTTTATTTTTATTTTTTGGACTTTCTTGAGACAGGGTCTCCCTGTAGCCCCAGCTGTCCTGGAACTCTCTCTGAAGACCAGGATGGCTTTGAACTCACAAAGATCCACCTGCCTCTGCCTCCCAAGTGCTAGGATTAAAGGTGTGCTCCACCACTCCCAGCATTTTTTATTTTATTTTACTTTATTTTTAATTTTAATGTTTTTAATATATATATATATATAGTATAAGATTATGTTACTAATCAGATCTAGACCCATGTCCCCCACCCTAACCCCCCCACCCCACCAGAGCACATGCATTCTGCCAAACATGCTTTTCATCAATGGGATTTTATTTTAAATATATTTTCAGTCCTGCGTGTGTGTGTGTGTGTGTGTGTGTGTGTGTGTGTATGTGTTCCTGTGGACTGTGGATGGACAAAGGTGGATATCTGTGTGGGGGTGCACCAGGACATATGTGCATGCACATGTGGAGGTCAGAGGTCAAACTCTGGTTTCATTCCTTGGAAGGGGTCCATATTTTCATAGAGAAAAGATCTCTCTGTGGCCTGGAATGAAACAAGTAGGCTAGTCTGAGTAGCCAGTGACCCTAGGGAATCTACCTGTTTCCACTTTGCCTCATCCCTTCAGCCCTCGGGTTAGAGGTATGCAGCACCATGCCCTGCTTTCAAGCAAGTGCTGGGGATGTAAACTCAAGCTCACGTGTCTATGTCTGCAAGGCAAGCACTTTACTGACTGAGCTTCTCTCTAGCCTGCTTCCTTTTTTCTATTCAATCATATAACTTGGAACTTATGCCACATCAGTGTTGAGTTGGCTGCTTTTTACATGTTTTGAGATAGGTATTTGGTCAATGATGCCCATTTCAGAGACGGGGAAACTGAGGTATAGAGTAGTTAGGTACTTGGTATGACGCCATCCAGCTAGTTGTTAATCCAAGATTCAAAACTAGGCCTGCCTTGCTCTAGAACTTAATTTTTGAAACACCAGTCCCTGTGGACATTGCTGATTAACCCTGGGAATGGCTTGATAGCTAAGGTTTTGCTTCCAGAAACCAGAAAAAAATCTTTGCTTGTGCTCAAAGTACAGCCTGTAGTTGCAAAGCACTTCACGGCCTCAAAGTAATTTGGCACAGAAGCTCTATTATAGGTTTTGCATTTGTTGAACTTCTACACTCTGCCAGATACTGTTATAGGTTTGAACATAAAACCATGAATGAACTCCCTATAGTCAAGGCACTTATACTGAAGTAAGGTAGATGAGCTTATATAAAAGGCCATGGCAGAGGGGGGCTCTTGCTTTTTTGCCACTTGCCTTCTCTCTCACTGGTGAGTTCGTTTTGCTGCTATGATCAACTCCTCGGATTCCAGCATAGACTGAAGACTAGCAGATCTCCTGGAATCTATCAGGCCTTCAGGGCCAGATTGGGACTACTGAGACATTCAGCCTCATGGACTGAGCAATCGCCGGATTCTCAGCCTCCCTGGTGTGGTGCATATACATATATTCTAGCAATTCTGTTTCTTTAGAGAACCTTGACTAATATAGATTGTGGTATAGCTAGTGTAAAAAAAACCTGAAAAAATTATATTAGTCTAATGATCTATTGACTAATTACACATATAATATCTATACATGAGTACATGTGTATAAATGAAGGCTACATAACAAGCAATAGTGCTAGATAGGAGAAACCTTCCTTCAAGTTATTGGCCAGGGTAGTGCAAGAGACTCCTCAAATTACATAGGGTATTGCAACAGCCCTTGATTGCCTCCCAGAATTTGATGGTAAGACCCTATTGCTGAAGACAGAAACTGGAAGCCACCTCCCCTGAAGACTGGCTTATATAGCATTGGAGAGCAGTATGCAAGCTACTAAGGGAGAACAGCAATCAATGCTCCAATACCAGCTCTGTGACCAAATGTCCACATCAATGTCTGGTACACAGCATATAACATTGGTGAAGAAGTGGCACTTTTATCTTGGGGGCAATCAATCATTAAACAATTGGACTTAAAGCCCACTCGGTGGGAGAAAACTCATGTGTGTTACTGTAAACATAGCCAAAAACACATGGATAGAGTGTTTATAGGTCTTAGAGGAAACCCCAAGACTGTCCCATCCTTAGACTAATCTAACTTCTTAGTAAGTGAAAAATATGCATCCTTATATTTACAGATGAATATTCCAGACACAACTCATCAAAGAAGCTTCTTTTGCACCAGATGAATACTATTACAAAGTACCACAACTTGTCACATACAGACACTAAGAATTGCCCAAGCCTAAGGGGCACATCCTCAGTGCAACATCTACAACTAAGGCTTATGAAACAGAACAAGGGGCCAAGAGGAAACTAATGAGTCTCTTAACTCTAATTAAAGAAGGTTCCTCATGCAACAGAGGCCTAGGAACTCCAAAGGTCATTAATGGGCCAAACCTTGGAGATTAGGAATCTACAGAGTATGAGTCCGTGGTTAGGTCACCTATGTTAAGGTTCATTCAGCCAGGGCTCAGGGACCATTGTGGTAAAGGGGGTGCAAAGACTGTGAGAGCCAGAGAGGTGGTCCATGACCATATGGAAATAGAATCCTACAAGCTCCTATGATCCTGCTCATATGAACCTACAACAATGGTGTTAGCATGTGCAAACCCCTGCAAACTGAAGCAGACAAAAACCCAGCATGGAACTAGAGAAATGAGCACCAGAACCCAATCTTAGTTGAAGAAATATTGGCAGCTGATTACCATTGGGAGACGAAGAGCTGGTCTTGTTAAAGTGAGGGACTCTGGATAGACCGACTAGAGGTCAGTGGGTGAACTTGCACTGGAGAATGGCTGGGGAAACTAATTTGGCACAATAGGGGGGCTGTGGGAGGGTGCCAATGGAAAAGGGGTTATAAAGGTGATTAAAACTGTTTAAGATGTTATGTATGCAATATACAAAAGTTCGATAAAATGTTAAAATGAATAAATGCTTTGGTTTAGAGAAATGGCTACTGATGCTTGGTGTTCATGGGAGGTGATAGGAAATTCAAAAGACAGGATTTAGCATGCCATTAAAGGAGATTTTGTAAATTTAGCCTTTTACTCTCTTTTTATGCCTCCTGGTCACAATAAAGTGAGTTGTTTCCTCTACTACATACTGAACCCATGATGTTCTGCCTCACTATAAGGCTCCAGACAAAAGGGTGAACTATGGACTGGAACCTCCAACCCTGGCAACCCAAATAAAACTGTCCTCTTTTTCAGTCAAGTTTTTCAGGTATTTTGCTATAGTAATGGAAAACTAACAAAATCAAGATTTGCAATATCAAACAATAAAGGAAATTTTAGTTCTTTAGACTTACCCTACAGTGTGCTAGTATTTTTTTAGTTAATTAAAGACTGATTAATTTGGGGGAATGATTAAATATCATATACATGTCCTTGAAATATTTTAACTTAATGTAAATGGTTAAGTATATATTCTTGTTTTTTTTTTTTTTTTTTTTTTTTTTTTTTTTTTTTTTTTTTTTTTTTTTTTTTCGCGTTTTTCTTTTTTTTCTTGTTTTTCTTGCTCTCTTTCTT
>VZQC01006699.1:170292-218616 GCA_009823505.1 Rhizomys pruinosus
CCCCTTCCTTCCCTCCTCGTTGTTTGTGGAGGGCTGACTTGTCTAGTTTTCAGGCTTTCACTTTTGTTTATATATTGGATGCTGGAAGTCTCTTCCTATCCTGTTTTGAATGTTCTCTTCTTTATCCACTGGATACTCTCTCCTCAATTCCAGTTGTTGGCGGGGATGGGGGGGGCTAACTTAGCCCGCGCCCTGGTACCTTGCTGGAGTGGAGCGGTGGCGGGCTTGTCCTGAGCCCTACCCTGCTCGGCACCCCAATATGGCGTCTGTGCCTGCCTCCAAAGCCAGGCTCCCCTCCCCACTTGTGACTACGGGGTGGGGGAGGGGCCACCCAGCCAGGGAGCCATGCCTTGGCAGGAATTAGTAGTCGGGTCTAGGTCCGCCAGTCACTGGGCCCCCTTTGCCACAACTCAGCAAACTAATTGTCCTGCACCCGTGGGTCAATGCCCTGATTCTACCTTGCTGGAGCGGTGGCGGGCTTGTCCTGAGCCCTACCCTGCTCTGCACCCCAATATGGAGTCTGTGACAAATGACATTTATATAGGTGAAATTTTTGAGCAAAAGTATGTGTTCATTTAAACACAAGAGATACTTTCAAATTGTTCTTCAAAACATTTCCTGGATTCCTTCTCAATGCTAAATATCATTACAGTTTTTAATAATTAACGTTACCAGTTTGTGTATTTTCTTGGTTAGTAATAGCATTGATCTGGGCTAGGCATGGTGGTGTACCACTTTAGTCCAAGCACTCATGAGACAGAGGCAGCTGGATCTCTGTGAGTTCAAGGGCAGCCTGGTCTACATAGTGAGTTCCAGGACAGCTGGGGCTAAAAGGAGACCCTGTCTCAAAAACGCCAAAAAACAACAAAAATTTAAAATAATATTTATAATATTTATCTCTGTGCGTGTGTGTGCACGCGCACAACGTGTGCCTGTGTTTGTGTGTGTGTGTGTGTGTGTGTGTGTGTGTGTTTGAGACAGGGTCTTCTTTTAGACCCAGCTGAATTGGAATTCAGTATGTAAACTAGGTCGGCCTGGATCTCACTGTTATCTGAGTGCATTTGCCACTCAAGTGCTGAGAATAAAGACATACATTATCGCCACACCTGGTTTGCTGCTTCATTTTCATAGTTTTCTGTTGTATATGATTCTATTTCCTGAATATTCTGCCTTCTCTAGTTTCTTCCAGATCTGGGTCACACTTCACAGAGCTGCAAGTTGAATTCTACTGCAACTACTTCTCTTCACTTCAATTTTCTTATCAAAAATTCTCACTTTTGCAAATTGAATTCAACTGAACATAATATGATCATTCATCACAACAAAATGGGTTTATTTCAGGGATGCAGAGATGGTTTAACATAGGCAAATCAGTAACTGTATGTTTACTGGAGAAAAATAGCTTCTTTAACAAATTGTGCTGGATAACTACATGTACAAAAATGAAACTAGAGCTTCATCTCTCACCTTGCATAAAAATCAATTCTAAATGGATCAAACACCTCAAAATAAGAGCTGAAACTGAACATATTGCAAGAAAAACTTTAGAAAACATTTCAAAATGTAGGCTTAAGTAAGGACTTTTTGAGTAGGACTTTAATTACTTAGGAAATAAGCCAAATTATTAACAAATGAGACCTCATGAAATTAAATAGCTGTTGGACAACAAAGGGAAGTGTTGGTCAAGTTAAGAGGCAGCCTAAAACATAGGATAATATCTTTGTGATGCCTAGAAACTGATAAATGGATGATGAAAATGTGGCATATATAAACCATGGAATTTTGTTCAGCTGTAAAGAAAAATGAAGTTATGAAATTTTGCAAGTAAGTGGATGGAACTGGGAAAAGATTATACTAAGTGAGGTAACCTAGATACTTCAGGTTCCTGCTGATATGCAGGTCTTAGTATTAACATTTTTGATTTATTTATTTTTTTGTGTGTGTGAGTGTTATGTGTGTTAAGTGTATCCATGTCCTGCAGTGCACACTGAGGACAAAAGAGGGTGACAAAAATTGGAACTGGAGTTGCTGATGTTTGTTAGCCACCATGTGGGTGCTGAGATTCTATCCCAGGTCCTCTGCAAGAGCAGACAGTGCTCTTAACTGCGGAGCCATCTGTCCAGGCCCCATAGTTTCTAACTTTTTATCCCTGTATTTACCTGGGAGTAAAGGAGCCCAAATGCCAAGAAATTATAAAGTGATTCATGAGAGGGGGAAAAATTCAGCAGAAAATGATCATGTAAATACATCTCAGTAATCCTTTAAAAATCTCAAATTAAACTACGTTAGGTGATAATGCTGATGACGGTTAGTTTGAACTGAGGAAGGGGAAACTGACTTTAGTAGAGCTGCTCTGTAATTATTGCTACTTTATAAGCTTTGCTTGTGCTTTGTGACAGAGATAGTTAATTTATTGAAGAGATTAAAAACTCAAAGAAATGGGATTGGATCTTAGCTTTTCAGCTGTCTTCTTTGAAGTATTCTTTGGAAGTTTTAACACGTAGAATATATATTTGAATATACATATATTATTTGCTGTAAACTGACTGATATATTGTGTCCCTGTGTGGTATAGAGATACTTGTAACCTGTGCTCAGTGGCTAGCATTTTACTAAAGCCAAGTCTGCTCACTGCTCAAAAGCTAATACTCAGGAGATAAAATTTGGGGTGAAGGAAATCAGATTTGTTCAAGTGCCAGCATACTGACAAGAAGGAGGAGCTAGTGTTCTCTCATCCAAAGATCATATTAGGGAACTCAGCTACACAAAAGTGCTTTTATAGGGCAGGAAAGAAGATAGGGGGAGCATTGGACCCGAGATATGTAACTAGTGGGGCCTTCGCCATCCAGGGTGTGTGTCTAAGTTGTTGTCTTAGGATAAAAACAGGGCAGTTAATCTTAATATCTGTAATTCTTCTTACAAGCATTGTACTTCTGCAAGTCAAACTTCATAGGATTTTCCATGTTTTGTAGTAGGTGCTGCACAACACTAAAGATCAAGAAAGGATCTTGCTGCTGATGCTATGTGAAGCTCACTCAAAGTTCTGGGTTCTATACACCCAAAGATTATTCAGGACTTATTGTCTTAGTCATTTAGGAGTTTATTTTTTTTCCTTTAAAATTTAGAATGGCAGGTCAAAGGGAGCGGAAGGAAAAGTGCCTGCCAAGGACAATTTGCAAAGAGCAGTCATTGTCACTGTTACTTTACCATCAGTAACTAAATTTTGTTTCACAAAACTCATCTGCGGTGTCAGTTGAGGGAATGAAGGATTGGCTACTCTGAAAACCACAGTTCCCTATTGTTTAGTAACCACTGAATCTAGTATTGAATGATGAGAAAATCCTAAATGCATTGAAAAGAATCACTTTCATTCTGCCAACAGTGCACCAAGATGTGTACAAACAACAGTGTGGAACATTCTCGTAATGGATTATATTCTATTTTTTTTGCAGACAAAGCTTTAGATTTCTATAACAAAGAGTCTAAGACCTCAATGATGAAAATGAATCTGAACCCAGAAGATTTAAGGCTTAATTAGAATTCTGATCCAAGTCAGCAGACTGTGTGAACTGCTATTGCTAAACTGTACTGTGTAAACATTGCATACTGATGGAATTTGCTTGTCAACTGAAGTGGCATTTCTGTGCAGTAAGATTGTCTTTCTGTCAGCCGGGTGCATCATGGGAAAAGATCAGCATCTCAAAGAGTGTGATCTGCATGTGTAAAGAGATGAAAAAATCCTCAAAGGAAAGGAACTCTTACTGGTTTTTGGTTGTGCTCAAAGGTTAAAAAATGTTTCTAAAATGTACACTTTGGTCTTAAGATAGTGTTTTTGTAGAAATTGTTGGATAATTTTTTGAAAACATGAAGGAAAGAACCTATAACTTTAGCTATGTCAAATACATTGCAGAAAAATAGAATTTGCAAATGTTTGGAACTTTTCCACTTTCTCTCCTATAGAGCTCTTTGTTTCCTGATAACTGATTTATCTCACTGAATAAATAGTATTTAAAAACACTAAGTAGCAGCACAGTGCAGGCAATGTAAAGATCACAGGAACTGGATCGGATGCACAAGTGTCCACATATCCTAGCACTGTGTTCTCCTCTTTGTGCCTCAGGTTCACATCAATAATACTGCCATAGTAAAAGTCATACCATACTGATATGGGGATTAAATGAAAGGATGTATGTAAGAACCCTGATACTTGGCAGCTAACACATGTTTGTTGAATGATTTGAGACAATTGGTATTTTGGAGGTTTTTTTTTTCCCCTTAGTAAAATTCTTTGGGCACTGTGATTTCTCTGCTTTCTTATAGACTGAGTTGCCTTATACATTTCTATAATCAAAGATGATGTACCTGTGATTCTTTGTTCTGAGCTCCACAGTACGTATGCATAGAATTTTTAATTAATACTCTTTGCTTTTGTCTTTAAATTTCCTTCTTACTCTGATCCTATTATCAGTATGTTCTTCAATGCTGTTTGTCTTTAGCTTCAGAGACTGTCTTTTGCAGAAAATTTGGGTCAGAGATTTTATAGTTAATTATGAGAGATTCCTTTTAGTACAAGCACTGGAGAAGAAGAGGAGGGAACCGGGTGCTTAGTACACAGTGGGCAGCCAAATATTCCTAGAATGCAATGATTGTATGTGGGATGCAGTAGAGGCCAAAGGAGAAAGGAATGATGGGAAAAGAAGGGAGGTAAGAGCTAAACTTTATTATAATTATAAAATAGTACATATAGATGAAGAAACAGGCACGCAGAAGGGGTACCCAACTGATGACAGAGTTGAGTTAAAAGTTTCATCTGAAGCCTTTTGGTACAGATATGTTTCCAAATTCAGAAATTTATGAATTTTGGAAAGAAATAAGATTAATAGCCTATATATCATAAAATATCATCACTGGGTTTGGGAGGCCCAACATATAAGCAACTATATTAATATTAAGGCCTTGAACTGTATGAATAGTCATAGTTAGTGAGATAAACAAAGACTAAAAGTAGCTTGAGGTCAAGACAGGTCTACTCACCAAACAAGTTTTCAAACCTTTTTGTAGTTATATTTTATATTATTACTAGTATACATATACACATACACACAAACACACATGTACACATATACAGCATGTATGTCATGCTTCTGAGAGAGCATGAGACAAGGTAAAAAGAGGGGGAGAAAAGAATTGGGAATGAGAGATGGGGAGCGAGTAAGAGACAAGGTGATGGAAAGAAAGAATGAGTGATTTGTTGACATAGATTTATGGAAGTTGTAAAAACTTTTTTATTGGAAGGGCTGATGACTCTGGAGGCTCTAATTCTCTGCACTTTGACCATTTGTGGGTCTCTGTGTTAACCACCATACACTGCCAAAGAAACTTCTCTGATGAGGGTTAAAATATGCACTAATCTATTGGTATGACAGTAAGTTCTTAGGATTGGTTTAATATAACTGCATTATTTCTACCTTCCCTTGAAAGCCCTCTGCCATGGTCCCTTAAAAGTTTCTTGATGTTTACATATTTACCACATGACACACACACACACACACACACACATCTAAATATTCAAAATTAATATTCACATGTAAGTGAGAACATGTGACATTTGTCTTTCTGGGCCTGGGTTATCTCACTCAGTATGATTTTATTTTTATTGATCCTTCCATTTATTTGTGAATTTCTTAATTTTTTTTCTTAGCAGCTGATAATATTCTACTGCATAAATGTCCTACATTTTCAACATCCATTTATTAGTTGATAGATATCTAGTCTGCTTCTATTTCTGACAGTTGTGTCTATAGCAGCATTGAATATAGATGGATGAGCAAGTATCTCATCAGTAAGGGTCCTTTGGGTATAGGCTGAATCACGGTCTAGCTGGATCCTGACCTAGAGCTCTCTGTAGCTTTTTTTTTTCAACTGCAACACTGATTTTCATGGTGGTGGCACCAGTTTGCACTTCTACTAGCAGTGAAGAAGTGTTGCTCTTTTCCCCCCGCATCCTTGTCAATATTTGATGTTATTTTATGTTTTTATTTTATGTATATGAGTATATAGCCTGCATATGTGTAAGTGCACCTATGTTATGCAGTGCCCACGTAGGACAGAAGAGAGCATCAGATGCCCTGGAACTGGAGCTACGAATGGTTGTTAGCAGCCAAGTGGGTGCTGGGTGTCTAACCAGGGTCTACTTCAAGAAGAGTCAGTGCTCTTAACTGCTGAACCATCTCTCCAGCTCCTGTTGTTGTTGTTGTTATTGTTATTATCTTAAATTATTTATTTTATTATTTTATATGTATGAGTGTATTGCCTGCATGAATATAAGAGCACCCATGTCGTGCAATGCCCACAGAGGTCAGAAGAGGGTGTCGGATTCCCTGGAACTTGAGTTTCAGATGGTTGTCAGTCACCATGTGGGTGCTGGGATTTGAACCTGTTTCCTCTGCAACAGCATACAGTACTCTTAACCACTGAGCCATCTCTCCAGTCCCTATTATTATTATTATTATTATTATTATTATTATCATTATATTAGCAGTTCTAAATGGGGCAAGATGAAATCCCAAAGAAGTTTTAATTTGCATTTCCCTGACATTGAACATTCAAAAAAAATCCTCAGTCATTTGCATTTTATCTTTTCAGGATTCTCTGTTTAGTTCCATATCAGTTTTTATTTTTTTTTTATTTTTTTTTTAAATTAATTTTTATTGATGCTTTGTGCATTTCATACATTTTTTCCAATTCAGTTCAGGCTTATTTCCCTTTCCCTCCCCGCCACCCCCACCCCATCCCAGATCATGCATTCTGCCATAACTGTCCTGCATCTTTCTCTCAGTTTTTTTTTTTTTTTTCATTTTTAGCTATAAGTGATAATCCATGAGTACAAGCATCCTTCATGCAAAACCTATCTGCAGGCTGTTGTGCCCAAACACCTACAGCCCCACCATCCAGTGGGGGGTGACAGGTTGTTTGTTCAATCAAGTTGATCAAATGAGTGTCCAGACTACATTGCTGTAGTTTCACCATTCACCCCAATCGCAGCCCTTACATTCTACCACGCCCCCTCTTCCGCAGGTTGTTCCCTAGGCTTAGAAAAGGGGCACAGGTGGATGAGAGGTAAAACAGTCCACTCTCTCTGGAGCTGTTGACTTGGACTCTGGTCAATTCTGGCTGTTTCCTTTCATGGGCTGACAGTTTGTCCAGGAATAACCTTTCGATCCTACTAATGAAGAACAAGCAATTAGATATATAGGTATTTAAGCAGCACTAATAGTTATGGTAGGTTACTTTAGCATAGACACATGTTTGGATATGTTAATCCATGAATTACAATTTTCCCCCCTGTTAAATATGACAGGGTCTTACTGTGGCTTATAACATCTAACCTGTAGAGGATGTAAGCTTGTGGCATCAGCCATGGGTTATTTCTCCAAGGGGAGAGCCAATAGCCAATTAGATTTGGGATATACAGGCACATGGCTGCCTCTGCTGCACAGTATTTCCAGGCAGGTGAGGTGTATCTGGTGCTGACGGTGGAGTCTTGCTTGATGAGTTTTTGTTTTCTTAGTGTTGCTTGTTGTTGTTGTTCTTGTTTTAGCTCTTTGCATATTGCAGATACTAACCCTTTGTCAGATGTACACCAGAGAATGATTTCTTCCCATTCTGTAGTCTGTCTCTTCACTCCAATTATGGTGGTCTTGGGGTATCATTTGCCAGTTGTTGGTCTTAATGCCTGTCCAGAAAGTCCTCACTCCAAGGCTCAGTGATCATTTGAAGAAGAGAGGGAGGAAAGATGATAAGAATCAGGGGCAACTGATGACTACTAGGAAACAGTGTTTTCTAGACACATGACGGCAGATGCACATATGAACTCACAGAGGTTGTGGTACCATGTACAAGACATGCATATGCCCAAGCAAGACAAATTCTCAGCCTAAAGCTGGGAGATGGGCCTGAAGCCCTACCACCTGAGGAACTATTGACAATTGATAGCTGCTGGAGAGGAAGAGTCAATTTTTTTATTTGTTTTGTCTTCTTGAGACAGGGTCTTCCTATAGCCCCAGTTGGCCTGGAACTCAATATGTAGCCCAGGGTGGTCTTAAACTCACAGAAGTCCACCTGCCTCTGCCTCCCGAGTGGTGGGATTAAAGGCATGTGCCACCACACCTGGCAGAAGGTCAGTTTTTTTAAGGGTATGATCCTTTGATTAGCTTGGCCAGTTTCCAGAAGATGGACCCATATCCAAGGATATTTAAGGAACACAAATTGGACTGGATGGTATTTTAAAAAGAAAGGACATGAAATTAGGGTTTTAGGGACCTGGCAGTGGATGTGAGAGGATTTGGGAGAGGAGAGTTGAATACGATAAAAATACATTGTGGGAAATTGTCAAGGAAATATTATTTTAGAAAAGAAAATCCTGTGCTAACAAATATTAGAAAGTTGGACAGCACACTAGAGACCAAGGTTCAGTTGATGTTGTATTTCAAATCCAAAGACTATTGCTAGAATTTCTTCTACCTTGGAAGAAGTCAGGGTTGGTTTTATTTTCATGTACAATTGTGAATTGCCTGGAAGAGGCTCACTCATACTATTGACATTAACCTGCTTTTCTCAGTCTATTAGTTTAAATGTTAATCTCTTGTGGCTGGGGAGATGGCTCAATGGTTTGGTTGGCAGCACACACATCTATCTGTAACTCCAGTTCCAGGGGTTCTGACGCTCTCTTAGGACTTTCTTGGGCACTGCATGTCATGGGTGCACTTACACACATGCAGGTAATACACTCATACACATAAAATAAAAATAATAAAATATTTTTAAAATGTTAATCTCTTTCAAATATGTCCTTACTGAAAGATACAGAAACATTTGTTGTCCCTATATTGGGGACCATGGCCAAAGTTGACATATAAAATTAAATATTAATGGTTAATTAAAACTAAGGTCTATGTATTAACAGCTAGATTTCCACTTGCAAATGTACTATTCTCATTTTGAAAGATGGGAATGTGAACATTTTAGAAACCATTATTTTGCTTGTCAGAGTGTGGCTGTACAAATTGTGCATAGCTCCCTTTTAAGGGGTTACCATTCATGTAGTTGGCACTTTGACTATTGCCCCATGAAGTGATTTAATTTAAATGCGTTCTTCTAGAAGCCCATTCTGTAAAGACAACCATTGTACAAAGTCTCCATCAGGGAGATGGCATAGTCAATCTTTTCCAGCCTCAGCTTCTGGACAATAAGGTGATGATGTCTTCTCTATAATACATCAAGTAGCACCGCAGGATACTAGCAACAGCCAGTGTTGTAAGCAAGTGACTCTTTAGAGTACAGGGACAAACTTATTACCACATTTAGTATCACAGCCTATCTCAGCAAGCCAAGAATGTCTACCAGTCCTCAATAAAGCAATTAAAACAGCCACAATAATAGAGAAAAACAGAAAAAAGACATTTGTAAGATGTGGCCACATTGGGAAAAAGGACAAAGAGATCCACTGGAACCTTAAATACAATAATCAGCATCTTGATATGAGATTAAGGTTTAAGTTGAGGCCAGAGTTACTCATATCTAAGAAGCGCTGGTCAAGGTATGGTCCCGCCCACTGTTGCCCCTCATTGATACTCCCAAAAGGTGGTCTGACAAGTTGTAAATCTCCAGGAGAAAAATTTATTTTCTGACTGGCCCATGCTTTAGGCTTTTTCTTCTCTTGGAATGATATTCCTGGGGGAATTCTAGTTAATTTTGGTCCATAATTTCAATAGTATGATAGCCAAAATGAAGGACATAAGTGTCCTTAGAAATATTCTCCTCCCTTCTAGGGTAAGTACATTGTTAAGTTTGCAGCTTTATGTTTTTATCAGAGGCATGCCCAGGAGGTTTCTTGTAGGTTTTCAAAAATGCAGATCAGATAGCTTGCTTGGTCCGCATAGCTCTTTGACTACTTACTTTAATTTACTGGGTAAGTGGTATTTCTGATTCTGTAAAAATGCTGTGAGGATTCAAGACATCCTAGTCCATTCTCTGAGGCAGGAAACTCTCCACTCTAGTTTGGATGACTGGGTGATAAATACAATCCCAATAGCTACAGAACTAGTGACTTGTATCTTTCTGTAGAGATTCATCCTCCTTAGGAAACTCAATAAATTATTCATATATCTTAAATTTCCATTATTTCTTTCTCCCAAACCCATTCTAAGTATGCAAATCAGCAGAGATACACCCTTAAAATTTGCTCCATTCTTTCCTAACCCAAATGAAACTGAGGAAGCAAAGCAGGAGAAGAACATCAGTCTTTCTAAGCGTGATATTAATTCGCACTATTTCAGGAGATCTAAGGGTGAATGATTCCTCTTTTGTGGCTGATGTGAAAATTTTCATTTGTCATTGTTTGCATAAGCTCAATGAGGCAAGGCTCTATCTCTCGACCCCTCTAATTCTTATAGTGAACAGCCACACTCTAGATGTTTTGCGGTTGTGAGAGTCATTACCAGTGATAGTTAAGTAAATTGGTAAAAATTCTGCTGTCAGTGGATAATGACTATTTAGTTCTTGTTAGTGTCCTCCGGAACTTCTGTTTCTGCCCTCCTGTAGTTCAGGGCAGGGGCAATACTTCGAGTTTCTGTGTTGATTGGATTTTATTAGGATATGGGATGTTTGGTCTAGATTAGAGCAGTGCTGGTAAGCTTGGAGAACAGAGAAAGGTCAGCAGGTTAGGTGAGCAAATTGCTACCAAATAGAGGATGTGACCTCAATTTTTCTGTTAGCAGGGAGGACCCAAAGCTGCTAAGTTCTTCTGAGCATAGCAATTGTTCAAAAGAGAGGAATAAAGAAAAATAGCCAACAGGCTTCTGAGCTCATAAGTCCTTATCTAAATGTCCACTGGGTCATTCTTTTAAAAATGTAATTAACAAAACTCATGTTAAGTCTGATTGGATTCTAAAGCCTAGGCTTATTCTGTCATACCAAACCATTAAATTATGCTTAGTGTCATCTGCTCATATGGAATACATTTTAGGGTGGAGTAAGGGCAATCCAGCTAATTATTATTGATATTTGAGGTAAAATCAAATCAAATCAGGTTTTTTAGTTTGGTATGGTGGTACTCCCACAATCTCAGCACTTAGAAAGCTGATGCAGAAGAATTACTAGTTTGAAGCCAGCCAAAGTTGACAATGAGAAGGAGACTCTCCTGGTAGGGCCTTTTGAGTCCCCACCCCTCTTGAAGGGACTATTTGTAGCTGATGGCTGTTATGGAAGGGACAATTCCTGTCCTTTGGGGATATAGCTGTTAGTAGGTTGTTTATGCCCCAGTGGATGGCCACGTGTTCATTTGGACTCCTGGGGTTACTAACAGCAAAAAGTAAAATAAAAAGAGGACATGAAGTTGGCCAGGCAAGGGTTAGAGGCACTGGGGAGAGTTGGAGGGAGGTACTGGTAAATGGATATGATCTATCCATGTCTCTATCTCTTTTTATAGTAGAAATGTATGGAACTTCCTAATAATAAAAATATTATAAAAAACTAAATGAGACCTCTCAAAACAAATACCCCTTTTGCTTAACACTCAAAGGCTTTTGTTGTTGATGAAATATTAATCAAAACAAATGAGTTACTGTAATGTAATATAGATGCAATCTAATATTTTAACTTGTTCATGTGTTTTGTTAGGTATTCATCATCTAAGGGAGGGGTGAGTAGGATTTTATTTTTTTTTGTTTTTTTTTGTTTTTTTGTTTTTTTGAGACAGGGTCTCCCTTTAGTCCCAGCTGGACTGGAGCTAGCTCTGTAGACCAGGCTGTCCTTGAACTCACAGAGATCCACCTGCCTCTGCCTCCTGAGTGCTGGGATTACAGGAGCACACAACCAGGCCTGGCTATTTTTGTCTTTTTTGTAAAGGATAAGATAACAAATATTTTAGACATTGTAGGATAGTCTCCATTGTAACTACTCGACTCTGCTATTACCACAAAAGGTGCAATAGAGGTTGGCTATGTTCCAATAAACTTAATTGACAAAAACACGCTGGAGAGTCAGATTTGACTTGTGAGCAGGTGTGTTGGCGCCTCATCTAAGGGGCAATAAACTCAATTGGCCTACTCAATTTTCATAGTAACTTCCAAAAATGAGAGAGATAAGAAGGTTGGTTACCCAGTTTATTAAGACAGGAATTGAGCCCCAGAAGTCACTTTCTTTTGTTTGTTGAGAACAACGCATGTGCTCTCAAGTTCTCTGTCTCCTTGATGTTCTCCACTGTGCTAGTATGCCATACGAATCCATGAGAAAGGACTAAACTGAGGGGATGTCATAGATTAGGGGCCTGGGAAGCATGAAGGAGATGTATGATCTGGCACAAATTGATTTATATGTGTTGATATAAATAGTTCAATACTTTTAAATATTTTATGAAATATATTTGACTGTATAATGTAAGGAAAAGATGGGACAAAAATAATGATACCACCTCTCCTGGGTGAGGTATTCCATCAGGATCTCCCAGAGTTTCAGTAAAAAATTTCTGCCCCTAACCCTTCTATACCATTTATTGTCTTTGTTCCATGATAGTCAAATAGACTGCTTATTTTAAAATGGAGAATTTCTTGCATATTTCATTCCTCAAATAAAGGAGAGATGTTCTGAGGATTTGACCACTGGTCAGTGTGATTTCCCTGAGTGCTATATTGTGTTGATAGCTGGTTAGCATTTGTGCATGTGGATTAGGTAAACAGCACTGGTCTCAGTAGAATGAGCATATGACCTGAATGCTTCTGAAACAGAGAAAGAAAACTGATGGAGCATAACAGCTGACTTACAGGCCTGTTTACTTATTTATTTTATTGTAATACAATAGTTTTAAAATGATTAATAGGGCTGGAGAGATGACCAAACCCGGGTTCGATCCCCAGCACCAACATGGCGGCCGAGAACCTTCTGAAACTCCAATTTCAGGAGAACTCCAGTTCCAGGGGGGTCCGACACCCTCTTCTCACCTCCACAGCATTGCATGACACGGGTGCACAAACTTGCATGCAGACAGTACATTCATACACATACAGAAATAAATAAAATGAAAAAAATGATTAATAAAGAGCAAGAAATTGTCCACCAAAACAAGATAGATATATATTTACTTTATCACCAATGGACATAGATGATAGACTTTAACAAATAACAGGTTCTGTTCTCTTGATGCTAAAGAAAGGAGGTATTGGCTTACAAAGCTTAATTATAATAATTTTCCTTCTTATTTAGATTAAAAAAACATTCTTCTTCCTCTTCCTCCTCCTCCTCCTCCTCAATTTCTTTAAATTTTTTTAAGTCAATTTACTACTAAGGGCCAAAACTTACTCTTAAATGTCGAGTATATTTATAAATATCAATTGCACACATAAATGTCAAGTTCTTAATATTCTCTCCTACTGAAGTGTTGAAGACATCATACAGAAGACTCATGACTCAAGGACTGACTCTTAAGGGAGTTAGTTTGTTCTTGTGCTGTGGGCATAGGTATCTAGTTAGCTCTTCTATTCCTTCTGTGGCTTCACAATAAAATTGGAACAATGTTCAGAGATGAAGTCAATGAACCACAGACTTGCTTATGAGAAGTAACCTAGAGAGTGCAAGCCCTATTGGCGAATTATTTGAAAGAGAAAGGAGTCAATGGAAAAAAAGTCAGCACTCATTGTATGTCCACTGGAAAATGTTCTGAGATTACCTTTGGTTTACATCCTTACTTATGTGAATGGAATACATTTATTTTGTCAGTGAATCTGTCCTGATTGTACAAGTAAAATCTGTGTACCAGATTCATATATTAACTATTGATGTTTTTATTTATGAAAATGGACCCTTTTCATCCAAATTCAGTTTTTAGGTTCATATAAAAATGATCTTTGTTTTGAGCTTACTGAACTTGCATCTAGTTTTTCATGTTTCTATTTAGTAAATATTTATTGAGTACTTGCCCTTTGTTTGATACTTCATGTTATAAACAACAGTGATCTCAGAGAGCTTGTGTTCCAGTGGAGGAGAAGGATCTTAAATATTTAATCACCCTAATAAATAAATAATTCCAAACTGTGGTAAGTACTATGATGGAAAAGTACAGTGTTCTTAAGCTTGGAATAGGGAGAACTGGAAACAAGGATGGCTTCTCTACAGAACTGAGTATTTGGGCTAAGACTTGATAAAGGATTAGTCATTAGCAAGACAAAGAATAGGAGCCAGACAATGTCAGGTCCAGGAATGTGGCACAAAGCACTAGCTGATGTTTAGAGGAAATTCAGGGAATTGAGTTCTGTGCAAAAACCTTTTACTTGTTGAGTCCTCTCACCAATCCTCCAAACGGTTACACTTGCGTATGGACATAGTTCTTAGTGTATATCCCATTTAGAAAGCCAAGCTGATGTTGTTATAGGCCTTTGAACCCCTTTGTTTTATAGAAAAGACTATTGGAGTATGATATAAGGAGAACTCATACTTATTGTATAGTCTATTGTATATTTGAAAATTATTGTGTAGAGAAAGTTCCAGAGTCATGTGATGCTTAGGGTTTATCCTCATTTTTTCAATTCAGTTAGTTGTAAAAACTCATGCAAATTATAATATCTTTGAATTCTAGTTTCTTAATTTTTAAAGTAGGAATTTTTATATAATCTTTCTTGTATCCTTAACATTGCCACTATCTAATTAAAATCTTGTCTGTACTTTTAAAATGGACCCAGATACCAAAAGTTTCTTACTATCCTCACTGCTACCTCCCTGCTACTATTCCTTCCTGGATTATTATTGTAGCAGCCTGTTTTTCCCTTTTCACCTCTGCTATGCAGTTCTGAAGTCTCCTCCAGAACTTTAAATCTTCCAGTGACTCATTAATTCACTTGGAGTTAAAGCCAAAATCTTCCTTCATATTGGACACAAGTGTCCCTAGGATGCACCTGAGTTTGCTGCCACTCTTATCTTTCCTGATCTGGTCTTACCAGTTTCCTTGGTACACTAGACATGGTCCCACATCAGAGATATTTGTTTGCTCTGGCCTCTGCCAGTAACGCTCATCCTGAAGAAAGCTGCATTTGAAGATTTATGATGAAGAAAAACTGCATCATGAAGAAACTCTCACATCTCCTTTAAGCCTCTGCCCCGTGCAATCTTCTCAACAACGCTTACTTACAGTGACCGTTCTTTGTTTTTTTCATTTTTAATTGTTTTCTACTTCTCTGAATTTTTTTATTGTATATATATACATATATATATAGTACAAGATTATGTTACAGATCAAATCTAGACCCGTGTCCCCCTCCCCACTTCCCCACCCCACCAAATCTCATGCATTCTGCCAAACATGTTTTTCATCTTTTTCTCAGTCTTTCTCAAAATTCTCGATATAGAAGTTGACTGTTTTGAGCAGAAGTTCACTGAGTGACCGTTCTTAATGGAACCTTCATCTTCCCTTACTATGATGTACTTTTTAAATTTTTTTTTGTTTCCTCTAGCACTATTCATAGTTAAACTTGCCATGTTTTATTTATTGGGTGGCCATAAAATTTTTGTGTCAGTTGGAACAGTTCTGAGTGTAGAAATGAATGCTTTAGATGGGAGCAGGGTAGTAGCAACAAACGGGGCCTAATAATTTATGGTCATTACAAAAAATGCTTTTCTTTGCTGGATTTTACAAAAACAAACATCATTAGAACTTATGTTATTTACTAATTTGTCTCATTATCAATGACACTGACTGGCACATAGTAGGGTATGAATAAATATTTTCAATAGATGAATGAATGAATGAATACATACAGCAGTATAAATATCAACACAGTCGATTTCTCAGTTTGTATCAATATATCTGTATATATTTATAAGTAGATGTGAAATATATCTATATATTTCTGTCAAACAGCATACAAACTAGGTATTTAACATCGGGAAACTTGTAATGTTATGCCTTATAGTTCATGAGATTACTTAAAGGTGACTTTGCTATATATTTTTATGTATATTTGAAAATGCTAAAGGCTTATTTGAAAGATCAAGATGATCTAATGAAAATTATTGAAGGATAAGTCAAAAGAGCTGTTTATGAAAAACACTTTCTTCTCCCAGATGGCACATTTATTTTCTGAGAGCCCACAGATACTGGCAGTCATCTCGAAGAGTTGTTTATATAACAGCTTAACTGAAAATTAGTACAGCATGCTTATGAGCTTGAGCAGTAAAAGGTGAGTCGAAGCCGTTTCCCACTAAGGAGCGGGCACACAGTCTATTAATTGAGGGGAAGATGAATAGATGGACTAGAATGAGACCCTGTAAAAGATGGGCAGCAGAAGAGAGAAGTGATGACTGCTATCAGGCACTCATTTGATAAGCATTAAAGTAGTGATTGAAAAGTGACATTGCCCCTCCCTGGCTATATAAAGTAGTTTACAGCAACTGGAATTAACCATTCCTATATTCCTTCAGTGATATGCATCCATTCATTCTCCATCTGCTCTATTATTGACTCTTTCTTCAATGAATTTCTAGCAGAACCCAGAATGCCATGTGCTCCTATCAAAGTCAATTAATGAAGTGAATCCAAATGTAAAATGGTTTCAATTCCATTTTGCTTACTCTATAGTTTTAGAAATGCTTAGATAAAAAGAATGCACTATTTACTTATAAAGCCAAAGGAAAATCAATAAGCTTTCATGGTCCCTTTCTCAGCTGATGGTATCAATGACAGTGATTAAGTCAGGGGCTTTGCTTTCTTCCAAATTTAAAAACAATAAAGCCTCATTTGGCTTAATTTGTAAGCCTCCAGCTCCTTCTCTATTTTGGTAAATCAGGCTTGGTTGAGTTTGTTTTTCATGCATTCCACCGCACACGTGAAATATATTTTCTGTTCAGTTTGCTTTTCTCTTACTCCAAGGATGTGGCCCAGATCATAGGTAGAACTTTAGTGGGTTCAGCTAGATCACGAGAAAAGGCAATGCTTACTCTTTCCTTCAGATGTGTACTAGTCATAGCAAAGATCTATACACATAAAGAAAAAAAAAACCTTCACAATTCCAGTGAAGTGAAAGCTTGCAAGGAGAGCATCTGTAGCTAGTCCTTTTAAAGCAAGACTTGACTTTTGTGGTGAGCTTTTCACTTTTTGATAGCCCAGGAAAATCAGCCTCCCTCTAGTTGGAATTTATGCTTTGATTTTGTGTTATGGCTCTTTAGATCAGTAAAGTCAATGCTACGTCTAAATATTACAAGTAACCTAGATAGCTGGGCGTGGTGGCGCACGCCTTTAATCCTAGCACTTGGGAGGCAGAGACAGGTGGATCTTTGTGAGTTCAAGGCCAGCCTGGTCTACAAGTTGAGTTCCAGGACAGCTGGGGCTACAGGGAGACCCTGTCTCGAAAAGACCAAAAAAAAAAAAAAAAAAAAAAAAAAAAAAAAAAACAAGTAACCTAGATAATTAGTCTTGATTGTCAATGCAATTGAATTAAGAAGGTCTTAGGAGATTCATAAGACACAATTCTGGGTGTGTCTGTAAGGGAGTTTCTAGCTAGACAGGATTAACTATAGGGCTGGTCCTGGGGGTGGGTGGCATCATCTCATAAATTGGGGCCCAAGATGGAATAAAAGAGGAAAAGATGAGAAGAGTCCATTAGAGCAGCTGTTATCTCTCTGCTTCATGGCTGTTTTTTTTTTTCTTTTCTTCTCTTCTCTTTTCTTTTCTTTTCTTTCTCCTCTTTTTTTGTGGTCTTTTTTGAGACAGGTTGCCTTGTAGCTCCAGCTGTCCTAGAACTCACTATGTAGACCAGGCTGGCCTTGAATTCAAGAGATCCGCCTGCTGTTGCCTCCCGAGTGCTGGGATTAAAAGTGTGGACCACCACGCCCAGCATTTTTTTTTTTTTTAAGATTCAAAAGATTTATTTGTAAAAATTGGCACAGAGCAAAGGTATCCAATAATAATCCTTTTCAGAATATATGAATATTCAGAATCTATTATGAAATGCAAGCAATAATTCTAATTTTACACAGTATTAATGGTTTATACAATTTAAACTTCTATTCCTCCTACCCCCAAATACACTACTCTATTTAACCCTTGTTGACATCAATTTCCTAATGTTCTATCTGCAGGGCTACTTGAACAAACTGAAAAGCAAAAACATTTTCACTTTTAAAGATATAGAATTAGTTAAAGCAACCAAAGTATTTTTTTTTAGTTAAATTTTTAATGCCATTCTAAACAATGTCTGAGGTTAGGGCTTCAGCTTGGAAGTCTCAAATGTCTGGTAAAACAAGGCAACTTTCCCATCTCTGTAACAGAGTTCTAACCTTGTCTGTCTTTTTTCCCTCTTCAGTTGGCTTAGCTTTCACACTCAGAGGTGCCATTCTTGCTTGGGGCTTTGTAGGAAATAGAAAGCAAAAGACTTGCCAACACACATTTGCTGCCTTGGGAAGAAAGCATTTACAGACATTTCTATGTATTCTATATAACAGAGGTTCACATGTCAGGTGAAACTACTGTGAAACCAACCAAATTATTATTGTCCACAGTAACTTTAATAAGACCATAGGGGCATGGCACTAATAACAGTTTTAAATTATTCAAAACAATCTTTATTAAATCTTAAGTAACTACATAGATTTCACAGTACTATGGCATAGTTATCCTTAGGTAAAATCACAACCACATTTTAACATTCCCAATGATGGACAGCTTCATTACCAATCTAATCTACAAAGCTTATGAATAAAGAGAAACAAAAAAATCTCAAGTTTTACCAAATAAAAATTTCTAGGCCCTCATACATTAACAATAAAACCATTTCTTCCCAGGTGACAAATAAAAGAAGTACAAAGGCATAGCAGTGAAATTTTATTTTCTAAATACCTAGGAATGAAAGAAAGTTTAGTATCACTGACGCTTAGTAGGACCTACAAAGTTGCCCTGTTGATTGAGTTCCTCTACCAAAGCCACCGGGCCTGGTGCTTCACCGGACCTACACCACTCTGTTTTCCATCTTGATGAAGTGAAGTCTTGGAAACTGTGAGCCAAAATAAATCTGTACACCTTTGACTTTTTTTCTCTTTCTTTCAGAAATTGTCATACTAATGAGAAAATGACCAACAAATCTACTAAATTAAAAAAAAAAAAAAAAAGCTTGAGTAGAGTCAAACCCAGAGTAGTCAAACCCATGCAAAGTCATCACTACTGCTTGTTATCAGGTAGTTTCCTAAGATGTAGGCAGCTAGAAAGGAGGTCCAGATGTGTGAACTTTACAGTCACAGAGTCAAACATACAAAAATGGCCAACTTCAATTTTCTCGTGGTGCATTTGTTTTTAATTCAAACGCATAGTGTATTTCCATCATAGTTAGTTTCACAGCTGTCAATTCCATACATCCCAGTTATCTGAAGGAGTCTCAATGTCTCATCAGATGAACCTGTGGGCATGTCTGTGGGTCATTTTGTTGATCACTAATTGATGTAGGAGGGCCCAATCTACCATGGACTGTGTCATCTCTGGGCAGGTAGGCCTAGGCTGTATAAGAAAGGTGGTTGAAGCAGGGCGTGGTGGCACACACCTTTAATCCCAGCACCGGGGAGACAGAGGCAGATGGATCTCTGTGAGTTCAAGGCCACCCTGGTCTACATAGTGAGCTCCAGGCCAGCTGGGGCTACAGGGAGACCCCATCTCAAAAAGACAGAAAATAAAAGGTGGTCGAAGGTGAGCCGGTCAGGAAGCAGTTTTCATCTATGATCTCTGCTCCAATTCCTGTCTCTGGGCGTGTGCCTTGGGTTCCTGTCCTGGTGTCCCTTAGTGATAAGTTGTAATCCAAGAACTGTAAAGTCAAATAAATGCTTTTCTCCCTAGGTGCTTTTGGTCAGTCGATTGTCACAATTATCACAACGACAGAAAGCAAACTAGAACAATCTCATAGCAGGAGGAATCCATCACCATCAGAACAACAGCCATCTCAAAAATAATCCAAAGCTGAATTTCACTGTGTCATCCCACATTTCAGTCCAAGTCTGTGATATGTTCATCAGAACAAAGAAATAATTCACCCACATTCAGATTTAAAACAACTCTTATTTTCCCCCTTTCCTCTGTTATTTCCTTAAAGGTTCTGAGCGTAGTTCTTATGTTGTGAGACTCTCTTAGGCTGCTGTTATGTAGTGTTTTTAGAGGAGTCTCAAAGGACTCTCCTTTTGGTTTTTTCTCTTTTGATTCTGTTATTCCAGTTCATTTCGGATGAATCCAGTAGGGAAGACGTTGCCTGAAAGCAACAGAAAACAAATTAACAGTGCTTTAAAACACACGGATATTTATTGTTCAGCCATAACAAAATCCAGACACTAATGGCCTTGGGGTTGGTCTGGGAGTTCAGTGGCTCAAAAGTTTGCTTTCTGCTCTGCCATTTTTTTTCCTCTAGTTTTGTATTTCATACTGCCTGTTCACAAATATTTGTTATACATTCTGACAATGTATTTGCTTTCCTCACACATAACTAAGGGGCATAAGCACCACCAATAGTGTTCTTCTTGTCCACATTTCTTTCATAAAGAAAGCAGGAAGATCTAAAGAATTTCCAAGAAGGTTGCCTCAGCCTGAACTGAGTTCTAGGCCCAATTGTCAGTAAAGCAGGCAGAGTGATGTTTCAGGTTATTTACTCCCTCCAGTAAGAGCCAGCCAGGAGAGGTAGAATTGAGGACAGCACTGTGAGTGACCAGCCTTCAGATTCTGCCACTTTTGTGTGGCTCTTGAGACAAGAAATATACCCTGCTCCCTTAGATCTTGACTGATGTTGTCCATTGGGACATGAATAGGCACCATCAATGTGAATTTTGTGATAGCTGAAAAGGTGCATTTATGTACAGGAAAGACTATTTGCTGCTACTTAGTTTTAAATGAATTTATCAAAACTGAAAGTTAAAGGTACTTCTGGCCTTTGAATTCAATTTAAAATTTTAAGTCATTGCATAAATCTACTGTGTTTTGTCAATCCTTTGCAAGTCAACCTTTGACTAATGTTAAATCAATCTAGCTGAAAAGGCTGGATTTTGTCTAATTAAGTGAACTTCTATTTTTAAATTTATATTCTTCAGTTCTTTACAGCATGTCAAAAGACATTTTAATATCTAATATATTTGATTTTCATTTTAAGTACTCCAAGTACCTGACCACACAAACTTAGGACTCCAGCTAGAAAAACCTCATTCAGTGCCTGAACAACTTCATACATTTCAAGTAGCTTTAAATATGTTCTTTTGGTAGACTTGACCAAGAGAAATGTAGTCAAAATGAGGCATGTCAGATAGCATAGAAAAAGAGCTCACACATGGCAGCTAAGGCCAATGGCACATCCTTACTATTAAACAATGGAAAATAGGGCTTTTCCTAAAATGTGTGGGGCAGAATGGGCCGCTAGGCATTTTCCAACAGTGCCATGCTCCCTATAATTGCATTTTCATATTAGCATTGTGTGTTGACAGTACTCATTGGGTATCTTATGCCATAACACACTCCTAAATCCCCCCTAAGAACAGAAAAGAAGAATGGGCCCTATTTTGGTAAAACAAAAATTCCACACATTTCAGGAATTCTCTGTTCTAACCCACTGATACAAATCCTTCCCTCCATTAATTTACCATTAAGATGTGCTGCTCAAACTCCCAGAACTCACTCTGTGCGCCCTCACACTCACCCTTTTGAGTGTGTATAGTTGCTTTGGAATATAAGCTGTATCAATTCCATACTTTGTCTAAATTCTTTGTCCACTGGAACACAAAATATGGAAACAGGGCTCGTGACTTGGCTCAGGGGGTGAGAACTGTTGTTGCCAAGCCCTAATACCTGAGTTCTAACCCTGAAACCCACATGGTGGAAAGAGAGAACAGAATCCTACAAGCTTTGTCCTCCAATTTCCATACATGCAGTGAAACACACACACACACACACACACACACACACACACACACACACACACACTATATGTAAAAACAATTAAAAGGAGGAGACCATGATGGGGTTCTCTAATTTTCTCTGTTTCTCTCTGAGAGCTCCCTAGATATCACTGCCAGCAACAAAAATATATTGCATCATTTAATGAAAAACTAGTTAATGAAATGTTCTAAATTAGAATATCTGTTACTTGTGCTTAACTGCACTTCTAAAATATGTCAGGCTGCCTTAAACCTCACAAGCATATGGAATTCCAAGTGCAAACACACTCTTAACTCCTCATATTGGTACTAATAATAAGGGATCTATCTGCTCACTTTAATTATCCCTGTGTTCTGTTACAAATCTCCCTAAGATTGTAAGAACACTTAGTCCCAAAGGCAATAGGGTATAATCTTAGGCCAGGCATGTCTGTTTTTTACTGGAGAACTCAGAAAGAGCAAGAGATTTGAGAGGGAGATGCAGTAACAGACACCATAACAATAGAGCAAGATCCTGTTTTTGTACTACAACTATGGAAACAAGAACCTATAGGCTCATATCCTTCCAGTAGGGTCGGATTCCTCTCAGTTCCTGATACTCTTATATCATTCATCCTTCCACAATCATTATCTGATTGGAATAGATGAAGATCTTCAAACCACTCCATGCATTAGCTTTGTAGCTAACATCCTTGAAATAATATCTACCATGGGAGTGAATTGAAAAGGATTTTTTGCTTCCTCGCCTGAGCTACCATTCTTGAATAACACTATCTCATTGGATTCTGTTTGCCTCTTATAAAGCTGTTTCTTTGATCACAACCACAAACCCCAGTTTTTCTGTTGGCACCTGATCAGTATGGAACTACATTTCTATCTTATTCCAGAGAGGGAGTCTTGGGTGTTGGGTGGTCCTTATCACTGCATCTTTGTTTGCTTGTCCTTTCAAAATGAACCATGGAGTTTGCCAGTACCCCTGCTAACTTTTAAGTTCTGTTGAGTATCCATGGAAACTCTGGATCTGCAGGAAAAAAAATTTCTTTGCCTAAGTCACTCATAAAGAAGTGATTATTTATACATTGTTACATTGGGATGACACTTCTCTGGAAAGTCTGCTCTATCGTCTTTCTTCAACCCTCAGACAATGAAGGAGAGTGGCAGATCTCTGAATTCCTTCTTTAAAATGTTATTTATTCATTTATTTATTTATTTATTTATTTATTTATTTATTTATATATTTATTTTTGGTGGTGAAAGAGTAAGGAGAATGGATTGTTCCAGGGTGTGGCTGAAATTTGTAGCACTATAATTGAGGACCTGTCTTATGAATTTAGAAGCAAAGTGTGTGTGTGTGTGTGTGTGTGTGTGTGTGTGTGTGTGTGTGTGTTGTGTATTTTGAGACACAGTCTCAGGTACCCCAGGCTGTCCTCAAACTCTCTATAAATGGAGTTGACCTTGAACTACTGATCCACCGCTCAAGTGCTGAGATTGCATGCAGGGTCGATTTGCAGTGCTGGGTACCAAGGCTCTGTGCATGATGCAACAGTACTCCATCAACTAAGCGACCTCCTCAGCCCATGGAAGAGTGGCTGACTCTTGTTTCTCTGGATCAATATGTGAACTACCAGTGGAGCTAATTTTTGCTTTGTTTCTCAGAGAAGAAATGGAAGAGAGAATGGGGGACAGAAAAAAGCTTAAAATTAAACTGATTTTATTTTTTTGATAGTCATAATATTTCTTTTACCAAGGGAAAGGAGAATTTCTGGTACTTTTTCTTCTAAGCATGCCTTGATTTAATAACTAGAACAGTTGTAAAGTGAGCTTACACTGTAGAATAAGTCATTTTCCCAATTACTACCACCTGGCTGGTAGATTCTTTGAATATGGCTGATTACTATTCTTACTGGAGGTCTCTCCATTTAAATGTCACATCATTGAGATAGACTTCCTTAATCCCCCTAGGCCAGACAAAATTCCCTTTCTACACACTTTCAAAGTAGTCCTGATTTCTCCTTTAGCTTATACCCCATTTGCTCTTTCAGATTAATGCTTATATTAACTAGTAGAGTGATTTCTTATGGCATTGGGATTTTATCCCTTTATATTATACGCTCTCTCCAGTGTCTCATGCTACGTTTGACACTATCTCTTCAGTATTCAATGTCTGAATAACAGCTTTAAAAATGTCTTGGTTACTGAAACACAAAAAGCATCGATAAGAAGCTAGGCTCCACTGGGTTGACATTTCCTAAATCCATGAGCTTTGGCAGTGGGGATTCTAGTAACCAAACTGGATACTTGGAGTGGCTGAACAGCTTTAATTTTTGCATAGTTCTTTTGAACTGTTTAACAGTCAAGGAATTGAAGCAGAAGAAAAAGATTCCAAAGGTGAGGGCCCCTCCTAGTGTACATAGAATGCCACGTCCTTGGCTACCAAGTGGAGAGACGAGTTACCTATTGCTATCAGTCAAAACAGTGATGTTATCATCACTGTTTAGTGAAATACAGAAAATGGAAGATAATTTTTTTTACTAATGTGTTCAAACTTGTTAGTCAAGAGAGATTTTCATAAACTGTAAGACGGAATTGAGATGAATCTAAGGTTTCCTTTCGTCTTGCAACCAGACAGGTATTTCTGGACTTACTTTTGCCTGAGATTTCTTTATATGATGCATTTGAACAGAGTAAAGATGAAACAGAGATTTTTTTCATGTCTTTTGACCCTGAGCCATTTATATGAGAGAAGCTTTTAAAACATGAATATTTTTGGCTATAACAACTGTACCTTTGAAATGGCATGAAGCACAGTGTTTAGAACTGCAAATATCACTGACATTTCTAAAGTGCAAACAATGTTTAATAGCGTGGCAGCAAATTTATAGCTTCTGCATGAACATAGGTATTGCTTCAAAGTTTACGGTACTTAAGAGTTAAATATATCAGTAGAAAATTCACTGTAGTCTAGTCTATGTAGCCAGAGGTTGGTTTAATAATTAGGAGGACTGTGAAACTCTTTTAATGCTTCAATAAATATGCCAAATATCTATGGCGACCTGCTGTTCTCTGAGCCCAGATTGCTGCTTTGTAGGTAGGTATCAATCTTCACTACTTGCTGTGTTCAACCTTTCTGAATCTGTGATCAGGATGCATCTGTTCTGCTATATTTATTAGTGTATTTCTTTATGACATAAATCCTTCAAAAATGTTCATCTGTAAGTGTTGTCATGATACCTGCTGGCTTATATTTGTCAGACACAATAATAATGTAATAGTCTTTAACTGCAGAAAACAGAAAGTAAAATATGCAAAAGCTGATGACTTCTGTTGAGGCCAGGGCTGCCTCTGGAGGAAACTGATGCTGCTGGAAGATGAGTCAGAAGGGATGATAATTATAAAAGATAGCCATGGTTTGGAAGTAGCATGCTAACTCCTGACCCACAATAGGGGGTGGAGTTGAGCTCATTTCATTTTTCTGAAGCTTTCTTCCTGATGATCTGCTTGCTTATTGGGTAGGGAAATGACTGCTTGCAATTGCCAGTGTTGTAGGTAGAAAGAGAGAGGGAGGGAGAGAGAGAGAGAGAGAGAGAGAGAGAGAGAGAGAGAGAGAGAGAAAGAGAGAGAGAACACCACTGTTTTCTTCATTAAGAGAAGGATTTGGTGATTCTTTGAATGGTGGAAAAATGTCATTAAACTTTGCATAGCTGGAAATGTTGCCTAGGTCTGTAATCTGACCACTTGGGATGCAGAAGTCAGAGGATTCCATATTTGAGGCTAGCCTGGGTTATAAAGTGACTCTCTCTTTCTCTCTCTCTCTCTCTCTCTCTCTCTCTCTCTCTCTCTGTCTCACACACACACACAAACTGGAAAGATTTTAACATGAAAAAAATTCTATCATCTGTTACATTTTTACATTAAAAATGCTTCTATATAGTTTTGTTTGCCCAAGGGGCCCCTTTCATGTGTTTATATATTTTATTCAGACAAATACATTGGAAGACATATTTACTATAAAAGTTATTTGAGCAGGGCGTGGTGGGTCATGGCTTTAATCCCAGCACTTGGGAGGTAGAGGCTGGCAGATCTCTGTGAGTTCCAGGCCAGTCTAGACTACAGAGTGAGTTCCAGGCCAGCTGGGGCTACAGGAAGACCCTGTCTCAAAAAGACCAAAAAACGTTATTCGAATATTTGCTTGAAGCTGATTGTCTATGAGGATAGTGTTTCTAGTAGTATAATCTCATTTAAGAATGCATTCAAGGGCTGCACAGATGGCTCAGAGTTTAAAAGCACTTGCTGCTCTTGCAGAAGATCCAGTTTCTTTCTTTTTTTTTTTTTTTTTTTTTTTTGGCCATTTACATTTTATGATGCTTTTGTGTATTTCATACATCATTTTCCAATTCAGTTCAGGCTATTTCCCTTTCCCTTTCCCCAACCCATCCCATTCATGCATTCTGCCATAACTGTCCTGCATCTTTTCTCTCATTTTTTTCAATTTTTTAACAATAAGTGATAATTTATGAGTACAAGCATTCATGTAAAACCAATTTGCAAGCAGTTGTGCCCAAACCCACACAGCCCATGGGTCCCACCATCCAGCAGGGGGGGCTTGTATGTTCAATCAAGTTGATCAAATGAATGTCCAGACTATATTGCTGTAGTTTCACCATTCACCCCAATCACAGCCCTTACATTCTACCGTGCCCCCTCTTCCGCAGATTGTATATAAAATACGTTTTTCCTTGCAGCTCTTTATTGTGTTTCATATTTTTGTCTCACCTTTTCTTATTTGTATTTCTTTTTTGTTTGTTTTTTGAGACAGAGTCTTCCTGTAGCCCTAGATGGCCTGGAACTGGCTATGTAGACCATGCTGGCCTCGATCTTACAGAGATTCAAAGGCCTTTGCCTCCCAAGTGGTAGGATAAAAAGCATGAGCCACCACACCTGGCTTGAAATATTTATTGAAGCCTGGTGAGATCACCAGTGTTTGCACAACTGAAGGCAATGACTTCATGTACATGTTAGTAAGAGCTAATCCTATAGCCATACCACATATAGAAGAAGCATCTCAGCTATAGGCTACAGTGCCAAAGATGACTGGAAGCACAGTTGTATTTGAACAAATTGAATCTGTCATTCCTGCACCTGGGGTGAACATTCATCATAGGGAATCCTGGAACTTCTCAAGAAGATGGCTTATCAAGTGGGACTTTGTACTGGATTAAACACTGTAAAGAAACAATTAATTTTATGATCAGTATCTTGGTATATATTATATAAGGACAGAACACAAGGATAAGCTTAACTGCAATTGGTAGAGAAACAGTGATGCAGGTCAGGATGCTAGCCAGGATGGGGGATGCTCAGTCATTATTTTGACTCTCACAATGAACATGCTTTGCCTGTATTCATATCTGAATATTGACTGGTCTTATTTTTGTCTTGATCTCTCATGGTAACAAAGTGGACTTATTCAATGTGGATGTTCCATGAGTTGTTTATTTTTAACCAACAAAACCTTACCATGGGTGCCAGACCAAAATCTAGAAACATGTGCTAAGCCAATACAATCAGGTCAGTTTTCTCTTGGCAGAGCCACTTGTTACACCTCTGTACTATGAACATCAAAAGAAAAGTTTGAACAGATATTTTTCTCTCTATATTAAAATTCTTCTTCTTCTTTTTTTTGGTCTTTTTGAGACAGGGTCTCCCTGTAGCTCTGGCTGTCCTGGTACTCGCTATGTAGACCAGGCTGGCCTTTAACTCACAAAGATCCGCCTGCCTCTGCCTCACAAGTACTAGGATTAAAGGCATGCCCCACCACACCCGGCCTAAAATTATTATTCTTATTTTATATGTAGAATGTTTGCCTCTATGTGCATATGTGTACCATGTAAGTGCAGAGTGCCCATGGAGTCCAGAAGAAAGTGTTGGATCCCTTAGAACTGGAGTCAGAAAGAGTTGTGAGACACAATGTGTATGGTAGGAACTGATCCTGGGTCTTCTTCAAGAGCAGCAAATTCTCTTAATAACTGAGCCATCTCTCTAGCCTGAGATATTTCTCTCTTACATAATAACTAGGAAGTTATAATGTGATATCTGTGGTAGGAATGTTTGGTAACTTTCTCTAGTAATACTTCTAAAATGACTATCTCTTTCCCTACCACACTGCAAGGAAAGTAACCAAGTCTTTAATGAATGAGAAGTTAATGAAAGATAGCAATAAAAAGAATGAAGTACTTGCATAGGTAGATTGTAGTAGTCTAACAGATTAGATTTATTTTTCTTTTTAAAAAAATATTTTTATGGGGCTGGAGAGATGGCTCAGCGGTTAAGAACACTGACTGCCCTTGCGGAAGACCCGGGTTCGATCCCCAGCACCCACATGGCGGCTAAGAACAGTCTTTAACTCCAGTTCCAGGGGAATCCGACGCCCTCTTCTGACCTCTGTGGCATTGAAGGACACGGGTGCACCAACCTGCATGCAGACAGTACACTCATACACATAGAAAATAATAAATAAATAAATAAAATATTTTTATTTATTGCTTTCCTTTTATGTGTATGAGTAAGTGCAAAGCCCATGGAGGTCAGAAGAGGGGGTCAGATACCCTGGATCTGGTGTTATGTACGGTTGTTAGCAGCCATGTGGGTGTGGGAATTGAACCCGGGTCCTCTGTAAGAGCAGCCAATGCTCCTAAATGCTGACTATCTCTCCAGTCCTGGATTTAATTTTTCTTAAAATACAAGTAGATGGATAAATAATCTGAACATGCCACTGAAGTTAGAGTGCATGTGAGTAAAGCCATAGAAACTAGGGTCTCTAGAGGACAGTGAGGTCCAAGTCAAATTTAGGACATGGGAAGTGACATAAAACCTCAAAATTTGTCCCACTGCTCATTAGTATTGGCATCATCTGGTAGCTAGAAACACAGAATTGTAGGTCTCATCCCATGTCTACTGCATAATAATCTTCATTGTTTTCTATACTCCACAGGTAATTCAAATACACACTAATGCTGGTGAAGTACAGTTGTAGGATGTAGAGGAACTTACTGAACACATATTGGGATTCCATGATGCAGAAGGTCTTCAAAGCTTTGAGGGCATAAAAGACTGATGAGCTAGAAGATTGAATCAAACAGTATAAGGTGAAGAAGGCAGATTATCTTTGCTTTTTCTGGTTGTCTGTCAACTACCATACTTGTTTTCATTTCTTGAGATTATGGTAGACTTTCCCCATATCACTTCATTTGCATTTACTCATCATAGTGTTTTAAAAATAAATGATTAATGAGGTTTTACACTTTATGAATTCAGTTTTCCAAGTCTCTTCCATGTTGCTTTTGCTTGGGGGAAATGCTATGGCAAGGTTTTAAAGTGGTATGCTGTGCCACGATTTTCTGCTCTGTAGTAACTGACCTATCAACCGTTATCTGTCAAGTGAGCCATTTACAAATTTCAGTTCTTTGGGGAAATAAGTACTACTATCTCTAGAGATAAGAAGACCCGTAATGCCAACCGAAGCATCCCAGCTTTTCTACAGGCTGTGATTTTTTTCCTATCAGATTTAGCTGTATCTCTGATATTGAAGCTATTTTAGGAAACCTCTGTTAATCATGTGGCCCGTGAGAACTCAGTGATCTTTCCAGGTATGGGAGTGTTAAGTAAAAGCAGTAAATTCAGAAGTGGATGATGACTTTTGGGAAGTTATCTATAAAGCACATGTGTTAGACACTTTCATTTACTATTTGGATTCTCTTATGCCTTCAAATAGTTGCCGGAGCCAGGTACTACAATGTTTACTGTCTTTTAATACCAATCAGAATCTTTTCATTCCATTTAGAAAGACATTCTTCTCTTGTAGCACAAAATACATTTAGCTGTTCTCTGACTCAGTGTTACAGTTCCTTTCAATGGCTCTACCTCTACTGGAAACAGCTGAACTTTCTTTTTTTTTAATTTATTTTTATTGATGCTTTGTGTATTTCATACATCATTTTCCAATTCAGTTCAAGCATATATCCCCTTCCCTTCCCCCCCACCCCACCCCTACCCATCGCAGATCGTGCATTCTGCCATAAGTTTTCTGCATCTTTCTCTGCTTTTTTGTTTTGTTTTGTTTTCATTTTTTTTAACAATAGGTGATAATTTGTGAGTACAAGCATCCTTCATGTAAAACCTTTCTTAATAAAGTGTCCTATCATCATCCTGTTTGCTGCACTTACAAATTTTAATCTCTTGACCTTTTCTTCATACCTGAGTTGTTCAAATAAATGGCTAAGCACCTTGAAATGGCATAAGGTTTCTCGTTTAAGATTAAGTGTGATTTTTCTTGTGATTGCTAATCAGACTGATCTCGTGAGATTTTCATAATGGAGATAAATCAAAATTGGAATAAAACCACCTGTGACATTACAGATGATATCAGTTAAAGTGCTGGTATAGGACAGGTGTCTGGAGTTCATAACAGCAATCTCAGCTTTGGTATCACCACTGTTAAATATCATTGTTTTTTTCAGGCAATTAGTATTTCTCTGGAAAGAATTTTTTAAACCATATCTGTAAAATTTACAAATTAGTGTAATGACTCAATTGAAAAGGGTCCCAAAACACCCCTACTTTGGGAATGAAAAATTGTTTCCATTCCAGAGTTTCTTAATATTCAGTCCAAAGGAGTGTGTCCATGACAACCATCACTACGGATGACTGTGAAAAACATAAATTCTTGGGCTTCAATTCAAATCTATTGAATCAGATTTTCCAGGAGGGGGACTGACTATCTGTAAATTTACTAAGCATGCTGCATGGTGAGAAATTCTCATCATCAGCGAGTTTGACAAGTTACATCTAAATGGGGAAATGGTGGGTTGAATATGCTGTTAAATACACATACCTTGGCCTCCCATACACTCTGCAAGTGGAACCTATTGTTTGGGAAGCATGGAGTCTTTTCTGTGGTAATATATCTTTAGTATTTACTTTACTTGAACCTAAAAGATCAGTGCTTATGTGTGCCAGAGGATCCAGTTGTTTCCAAAATGGCTCTTTCAAATTTAAATGAAAGAAATAACAATTGTAAACTTGTATGACTATTGGTGGATATTATAGCACAATTGAAAACTTTGAAGTCACCTAGCTCTTGTGAAACCTTGATAACATTAATATGGGAATTCTGGAAAAATATCAATTACTACTACAGTAATACAATGCAATAATTATAATAATTATTGTAATTAATATGATAAGTATGATAAAATATATTTGCTTGGCCTTATAAATTTACAAAGTACTTTATAAAGAATATATTTGCATATATCATCTCATTTGAGCTCATAGTTTCCCTGAGACCTATATAAAGAGACCAGGTTTAAAGCTCAAGAAGGTGAAGTTCAAGATGCAGTAGATTAGTGACAGTCAGAACCAGAAGTCATCATATCTCTGTAAAGGCCTTCAAATCTATATATGTTCACATTTTCTGCTGCGCAGGAGTTGCATTCCTATACCTCAGCATTGCTGCCCTAGCACTCACTAAGCATGCCTTACATCCAAACTGTGAATACCAGGGAACTTCTGACCTTAGAGAAATCTCATGCTTATATGTCTTAATACTGCTGGGGCCAAAATGAAGATATTCTCTTAGACTCTCAGATAAGATAGCCTCAAAGAATTCCTATGTGTATCATTCAACTCGCCAAAAGTTTTTATCTTTATTCTTTCAAGAAAGAAATTTTCTGAGAGGCAGTCTAGCTGTAGCAACACATGGACGTTACATAATTCTTACTCCATGAACTTCTGTCTCAAATGACTATCTTGAATTCAAACTTGTATTGTCTATTTTCAATATATTATCATGCAAAGAAAGATAGAAGTTGGTAGACTACAGATAGGTAGGTGGTGCCTTTGGACAGAACTGGCTGATTAATTTGTCTGTTGGAAAAACAGAAAGTTTTTCATTAGATTATTATATTATGTAAAGCAGAGTTGTAACCTTTCCAGATTCTTCTGTCTTATATTTTGGAAACAGAAGTACTTGTGTGGATGGTTTGGCTAAGTTCAAATGTTGATATTTTCTTATTTTGTAAAAAGTAGCTATGTCCTTTGGAAAAGAATGTAGGCATGCATTAGAGAAAAGAACATTGTGCAGCCCACATAAACATTTCTCAGAAAATGTTTTCTCTTTGATTATGTATTACATTTCCTCATAGACACAGTGCCTCATCAGGGTATGTGTATGGATCATGGTCTGATATTACTTTTGGACTGTAATAAAAACAGCTTTTTTTATAAGTAATAAAATGGGTATTTCAGCTGGCCCTGGTAGCCCAGGCCTGTGACCTATGTACTTGGGAGGCCCAGGCAGGAGAATTTCAAGTTCAAGGACAGACTAGGGAATTTAGTGAGACCTTATCTCAAAATGAAAAGTAAAAACAAAAGAATCATGGATATAGCTTACTGGTAGAACTCTTTCCAAGAAGGTGAGGAGCCTTAGGTTCAATTCAAATTGCTGAGAAAGAAAAATGAATACTTTGTATGAAACCATGTTAGTAAAGGTTTTATAAGGCAATTCTGCCCAAAAGATCAACTCAGAGAGTGAGATTTAGGAGTGAATTGCAAGTAAACAACATGCTTAGATTGGTAGGTTATTTTGTCATCTGCGAATTTTACCCTTCCCAAAAGGGGAAGAAAAAACAGAAATTTGTTGCAGTTACAGTTTACCCTTCTAGAATATGTTCAAGGTTAAAGTAACTTGAATCCTGATCAAGTTGGCTTTAAGACAATTTTCACTGTTTCTTATCAATTAAGTTCAGTCTGTGCAGGAGAAAGAGTGGGATTCAAAAACCTAAGGAGAAAGAGGCAGCTGTGTGGAAGCAGAGATAGGAGCAATTTTCTGCCTGTCCAATAATAACTAGTCAGACATTACTTTAAGTTTTCTTTGTGAGAATGAAGCATGTTTGACCTAAATGAATCCTGTTCACTTTGAAAAGCATTGTTTAGGTTTTTGCTGCAGAGCAGAAAAGAAAAACAATTTGGGTTTGAGAGAGGATTATTATAGGAGAAAATATTTCAAATTGTATTTTATGGGAAATACACAATTAAATGTGCTGACATTATTTGCAAAGTTGCTTCAGCCCAAGGAAAAACATTAGACACCTTAATAAAATTGGAAAATACAGCTTAGTAGATATTGCAACACATGTGAAACAGCAGACCTGGATCAGTTCCCTGAATTCTGCTAGTCTGGTTTTTATTCAAAATACTATGAAGGGCTAGGTTTGGTGTGAGAAGTGGCAATACTGGTATTAGTAACATAAAACACTCTATTTTACACGAAGAATTCTTAATTACTTACATTTCCTTAATAATAGAATTCTTATTTGAACATTATTTAAAACATTATTTTAAAGATTTACACTCTGAGTTCTTGGCTGTACCATTGATGTGCCTGTGAGTTAATTATACTCATGGATATTGGGATTTGAATGTATCAGAATAATAGTTATAACTATCTCTGACAGAATGCACAGCAGAACTCCTTTGCTTTATTATTCTCACAGTGGTACAGATGGAACCCCAGGCCTTGTGCATGATTGTGAAATGCTCTACCACTGAGCCACATCCCCAGCCCAGCACTCTTTATGCACAAAGTGAATTCCTAGTTCCTAAAAGATGATCTCAAAGCTGATTGTTTCTAAGTTCAAAGTTGTACAATAAAGTTGACTGATAATGATATTGATTGATGGCATGGAGTTTTGTCTATTTCTTGTCTTCTTAGTATCTATGCCATTTCAGAAACTGAAATTTGGTGAGTCATTTTTGTACTATAGCAGAAAGCACTGAAAATGTGGGACCAAATTTTTGTCTTGCCCCCCACTAATGAGTCTATTAGTAACTTTGGACAAATACCTTCATAATACTGCATCTCAGTTTCTTGCATTTATACTCCAGGACCTGGACTAGTAAATGCTGTTCAGGTCCTATTTTAAGTCTCCCTTATTATATCTATTTAAGTAAGGAATGTCACATACATATGTGTCACTAAAGTATTTTAATGTACATTATAAGAAGCATTAAAGCTATCCAACAAGAAAATTATTCATTTTTTACTTTATCCTCAATGAGAAATGGATCTCCAGTTCTTTGTTGGTATACTGATTTACTCTTTATTCTTTTTCTCCCCCAAATAAAAACAGACAAGTATTTTTGCTTCTTCATATTTTAATTATAGCACATTCTGCAAATGAAATATTAAAATAACAAGTAGCTATTTAAGGGAAGGAAGATATCTGATGAGATTCCTCAACCATTTTTAGAACTTCTCATTTTTTAATATTAGAACATATTCAACTATGTTTGCCATAGGAAAACAATCTTTCTAGATTATTAAATTTTCCCTCAAATAATTAAGGACAGATTCAAAATCACACTGAAGTCTGTTTACATACACTATGTCATACTATGTACTATGAGCTAAATGTATCAAAACAAAACTTATATGCTAATTCTTTAATTCTCAGTGTGATGATACTTAACTCTGGGAGAGGTTATTCGATTATGAAGAGCGATGTCTTTAAGATAGGATTAGTACCACTGTAAGCAAAAGACAGCCAGCTGCAAGCTGGGAACCAGGATCTTACCAAATACTAGATCTTTTTGATACTCTATCAGTTGACAAAAAGATAAAACTGAAGAGGAAAGTAGGAATTCAGGAATAGACAATTGACCCTAGGACAACTAGAATGTTATAGTCTCTCATACACTTGTCAAGAATATTCTGGTGAGAAGGCATCATTCATAAGTCTGATGGTTGTTTGTATCTCTGCACTCTAGATGTGGGAAAACTTAGTTAGAATGGGTTGGGCTCTAAGCCAATGGTACCTCCTTGGCCACACCCATGGGGTGGAGTGTAGTGACGAATTGAGTCATGATGGATATTTAAGCAGACATGTTGGAATAAAATCTCTCTCTGCATTTGAACCTCAACCTGCCTACACGTGGTGTGCCCTCCTGCGCGGGCTTTCCATATGGGTCATCCTAGGATTAAGTGGGCCCTGCTACAAATCTCGGCGGGGACACCACAATTGGTATAGTACATTGAAGGTAAATGGTTGCAAATGGGCCTAAGAGGTGGCATATGGATCTCGGCTGTTTCATGCATTACTAAGATATTTATTCTAATTATGTAAAAATAACCCTATAACAAATTATAAAAATTTAATGTTTTTCATTGGACAACAAACAATATGGCTTTCTTCTCTTACAGGTCAACCTAACAAATCTTTATTATGTATGTATGTGTGTATGTATGTGAGTGCACACGTGTGTATGGATGTGTGTACTTGTGTTCTAAGTATAGTATAATGTTAACAGACATGATACCAGTAAAAACATTGCCTCTGAGTTGGAACGTGGCCCTTCCTTCTCATGACGCAAATTTATGTTAAACAGCCAAAACAATTCAATTTCAACAAAGGTTATGGGTTATCTATTAAAAATTTTAAAACAATGGATCTACACTGCCACCTACTGGTCGCGCCCTTTCAACATCTAAAACAAAGATGCAACCAGGTTTTCATTGTATTAAAATGTTAATAAGTTTTTGGGTATTTGGAAATAAAAGGTATAAAAATTTTTAAAATAAAAAAATTGAATTCTTATTAACAACATTGCAGAATCCGTGGCCGTCATTTTTTAAAATTATTGTGCACATACAGGCTAAGCCTGCATTTTGTTCAGATGACCAGTGGGTAGCTGGTGTTGAGACCTCTGGGTGACCAGTTGGTTTGGAAAAAGGCTCCCTTTGCTGACCACCAACCTGGGAAGCTGGTGTGAAATTCCTGTCCTGGACTTGGGCAGGTGGAAAGTTTTGGCCAAAAGTGGGAAACATGTCTCGTTGTCCCAGGCTAAGGACCTGAGTAGGAAGATACCTCTCCGGTCAGGTCATAGAAGTTACCAACTGTCCTCTACACAATGAGGCCAGTTCCCCACACTGTCCATAAAGTGGGCACTGTGCGTCCCTCTCCCCTTAGCAGGACTGTGTTGCACCTGTTCATGACAAAGAAACCTTCCTAGAAGCTCCCATAAAAAAAAAATCAAGATGGTAATGATGGTAACAACATCTCATGGGACATATCTAGCCAGTCTTTCATTAACTGATGGGCATAAGAACCGTAAAAGAAAAGAGCTAGATATTGAAAAATATTTAAAGCAGGTTTTCATGCCATGCCTGGAGAAGGCCAAGAGTTTGGAGAAAGATAATTATTAAAATCCACTTTGTAAGGTTTGCAGTTTAAAATGGTAATACATTTGAACTAATTGGGAGTCTAAAATGTTAATTGTTTTATTTGTAATCTGTATTGAATTTCCAACAATAACTTTGGGGTTAAGGTACACAAATGGTCTCTATATTTTTCTGTGTTATACAGTATCACTTTGTAACATTTTTCCTTTGCTTGTAGGACAACTTAGGCATCTATAGGTCAAATCATAAAACTTTAAAAAACAAAAAGAGGGAGGTGGTATAATATTCCTTCTGTGTTCCAAACCTTTTGATAAATTTTCCATTTTGAGGTCTTGAAACTACAATGGGAGGAGATTTGTATGTTCCCAAAGGTAAAAACACAAACCTAAATGCCTGAAAACATACAACTTTTGGCTGTGCAGGATGGACTGGGAAATTCCAGCAGAGAGGCTGACCCATCTGACCATGAAAGAAAAAGGAACCTCAGATTGCCTGAGCCACAGACACTGAGCATCTCGCTGAATTCTATTTGGGATAACTGTTTATAATGTGCCCTAATGAAGTCTACCTTCCAGATGCTGAGAAACCTTCCTACCTCTCCCTTTAATAGGAAAAATTAAAACATGATGGTAATGAAGTCATTCCCTAACTGTAAATTAGAGCCAACTGTTATAGTGGTAATTTCTTATAAAACAGATATAACTACCTTCTTTAATTGACCGATAGACATAGGAATTGTGAAAGGATAATTCTCTATTTAGAGCCAAATATAATAGTAAAGTCTTTATAAGCTGTGTAATTAAGCAAAAAATACAGGAGAGCTCTGATATCAGCAATGGATTATTCTGCCAAGGAAATGTTGGCTGGGGGATCCAAGCCCCCAAAATTATAAAGGCCTTTTGCCTATAAAAATGGGATATCTGCAAGGAGAAAGGTGGTAAGTCTCTGTTGTCAAAGACCTGGTGTAAGCATGAAAAAATGTTTTGAGACGTCACGTGCTAATGTACAGTTGGCCTCTGAAATGCCAGAGAGTGTTACCAAAGGCCACTAATGCAATAAAGCAAAATATTGGTCTCCTTGAGTCAAGCAAGACTCCTCTGTCAGTATCAGCTACACCTCAACTGCCTGGAGGATACTGTGCAACAGTGGCAGCCATGTGTCTATATATATTCTAAATCGAATTGGCTATTAGCTCTCTCCTTGGAGGAATAATTCATGGCTGATGCCACAAGCTTATGTCCTCTAGTGGTTAGGAGATGTTATTAGCCACAGTAAGAACTTATAATCTTTTATAGAGAAACCACAGTTTGTGGATTAGCATACTATCCAAACATCTGTGTCTGTGCTCACAGCTTAGCTTGCCATAATAATATTGTTTAAATGCCTGTACATCTAATTGCTTGTGCTTTGTTAGTAGGATTAAAAAGGTACCCTGGATAAGCTGTCAATCCATGAAGGAAAAGAACCTGAACATACTAGAGTCCAAAATGACATCTCCAGAGAAAATAGACTGCTTTGCTTCTCACCCACTTGTGCCCCTTTCCCAAAGCCTAGGGAACAAATTGTGGAAGAGGAGGCATGGTAGAATGTAAGGGCTGCCAAGAGATTGGGGTGAATCATGAGACTACATCAATATACACTGGACTCTTATTTAATCAACATGCTCATGCATACAAGCTTCTCCAATTGGATTATGGGAACCTTGGGTTGTTCAAAATATGAACATAGATACTTGCTAATTGGTTTTACATGAATGTTACTTACATTCATTGCTCATGCTTGACAATCAGCTAACTTCATGGTTGGGATTTTTGGATATTAATTGGCCTTAGTGTGAAAATAAAGTTTCAGTTCTGACTTGTCCCCCACTGCCTAGCACTCAAAACAGGCTTGAACAGCTGGCTATTTAAAACTCAAGTTCCTTTGGGTTGTTAGCCTCACCCATGGGCTCCCCTGTCTCTCAGAAAAATTAAAAAATAAAATTAAAAGGGTGAGATGTGTTAAAACTTAGTTAGAATGGGTTGGGCTCTAAGCCAATGGTACCTCCCTGGCCACACCCACGGGGTGGGGTGTAGTGACGAATTGAGTCATGATGGATATTTAAGCAGACATGTTGGAATAAAATCTCTCTCTGCATTTGAACCTCAACCTGCCTACACATGGTGTGCCCTCCTGCACGGGCTTTCCACATGGGTCATCCTAGGATTAAGTGGGCCCTGCCACAAATCCCGGTGGTGATACCACAATGATAGAGTGAGAAGATGACACAGAGCTTATTGTTCATTTTACACATGCTAAGCAAGCAGTCTAACACTGAGATATAGCCTCATCCCTAAAATGCAGCTTGTTGACAGTAACTTGGAATATGGAGCCTTGATGTAATAATGAACAAATGTTAAAATTTAATGATCAAAACCCAGACTTTCAAGATTACAATGACCAATCATGTCTGAATTGTAGTCAATGGGATTGACACTCAAGAAGATGTGTAGAAAAATGTTAGAAAATTCATCACTTTGAAAAGTAGATGGAGATATCTCTTTGTCTGCCTGTCTGTCATTTTTAGTACTGTCAGCTTGACAGAATCTGGAATCAACTGGGAGATAGCCTCTGGATGTGTCTCAGATATTATTTTGATTGCATTAATTAAATTAGGAAGGCCCACCCACTGTGAGTGGTGTATCAGCTGGGGTCCTGGACTGTGTATATAGAAAGGGAGCTGAACAGCAGTGTACATTTGTTACTCCATGCTTCTCTTGCCCGCCTTTTTTTGTTGTGGTTGTTAGAGATTTTATTTAAGCTCATACTTCCAGGTTACAGTCTTCCATTTTGAGGGAAGTCATAACCACAGGGGATCAATACAGCTAGCCACATTCCATCCATAGTCTAACCATAGAGGAATGAATGCCTTGCTCTCTGTTTCTTGACTGTGGATGCAACGTGACCAGCCACTTCAAGTTCTTGCTGTCTCGACTTCTATGCCATGATGAACTGTGCCTTGAACTGTTAGCTAAAATTTCTTTTGGCATAGTATTTAGTCACAGATACAAGGAAAGAAACTAAGGCTCTATCTGTCTATCAATCAGTCATCTATCAACTATGAAATCAAAGAAAGAGATAATTCATTAGTAGGAGACTGAGAGGAGTGCTTCGAAAAGAAGTCTTGATAGCTGGGTGTGGTGGCTCACGCCTTTAATCCCAACACTCGAGAAGCAGAGGCAGGCAGATCTCTGTGAGTTCAAGGCCAGCCTGGTCTACATAGAGAGTTCCAGGACGGCTGGAGCTACAGGGAAACCCTTTCTCAAAAAGACCAAGAAAAAAAAAAGTTGTGATACCCAATTCTTGTTTGGGGTCTGATTTCAGACCCGTATTCTACTGAGTGAAGAGATGACTGTGTCCTTGAGAAAAACAAAGTGACAATACCATGTTACACATAGGCTGCAATGTTGCATTTGATTACTTTTTATACGACGTTCTGGTCATTTACTCTGGAGACTGTATACTGAGAAAAGTAGAACCAGACAGGTCAAGGACTACTGGACTCAAGTTTTAATTTGATGTTAAGACCCAGAGATACAACCCATTATTAGATACCATCATATCCTTCTTATTAGAAAGGACACATATAAAACCAGGTAATGAACATGTTCCTGGTAAATATCTTGCTTTACTGTGGTCCAACAAGACCAAAGAGTCACCCAATAGCTATTTTTGCAGTGTACAAATAAGTAATTAAGACCAACATTCTTCACATTTTGAATAACCTCCTCTTCTAGTTAGCTTTCTATTGCTATGGCAAAACTCTGAACAAAACCAAGTTGGGGAGGAGGTTTTTGGATTACATGTTCTGATCACAGTTCACTATTGAGGAAAGCCAAGATAGCAACTTGGGTCAGGAACCTAGAGGCAGGAACTAAAACCTGTACCACAGACAAATTCTGTTTACTGGCTTGCTCTTCAGGCTTATGCTCAGCCTGTTTTATTATAAAGTCCAGGATGATCTGCACAGGAATGGCACACCCACAATGGGCTGGGACCTCCCACATCAAGGAGTAATCAAGAAAATGCCCCATAGAAAATTGCTCCATGGGAAATTCTGATGGAGGAAATGCCTCAACTGAGGTCTCTTCCCAGGTGTCACAAGTTGAAAACTGAAGCTATGTAGCACACTCCATATTTGGTCATTACCCTGGGCAGTTAAATATTTTATAGTGATTATGGCATTATGGCAAAATGTAAACTCTTGAAACTATCTTCATCACCACCTAATGATGTGTCACCACAGTATCCAGCAGCAAACAATATAGCACATTGGAGTGTGTTTGGCACACACATTTCCATAAAAGTATTTTATTGCATCTGTGTAATTCAGATGGCCAGTCCATTCAGTTTCTTGTGAATGAGTTCTGATGGTGGTTAGACACTGGTGATGGCAAAATGTATGATGCTTTTGGAGATTCAAGAAAACTTCTGTTCGAAAAGGGCATTTCACAATGAAATGCATACTGTAAGTCTTCATGCATGGTACAATTATGGTAGTTGAGTCCGAAGCATTACTTTTTCTTTGATTTGTAATGTGGATTGCCTGGAGAATGCACCTGCATTTGCTATTGTCTTCATCTCAAAATTACTAGATCATAGACGCATCCTAATAAGCTCTCAAATTTATTCTAATGCACATTGGCTTCTCAGAGCCATTATTCTATACTAATGTTTTTTCTAGCTTTAACTTGCATGAAAATCATCTAGTGATTGTTTAAAATTTGTTAGTTACAATCTCCAGTTTCTGAATCAGAGAGTCTGGAATGGTGTTGGACAATTTGTGCTTCTAGCATATTTCCTGGTGGTGCTGATACTCTTAGAATAGGAGCCACACTTTCAGAACCATTGCTGTAGGACTCCAGAATAGAGATATTCAAATGAATGTTTTTTACAATCTATCAGAGAATCATTCTGTAGCCCTGGCTGGCCTGGAAAGCATAATCCTGCTTCTGATATTTAGGAATGCTCACCATCTCAGGGTCCACGTGCAGGGAATATAAAGAGTATTTAAATGCCTAGTCCCACTCAGTGAAATAAAATAGCTAGCAGTGACTCCCAGGCATCTGGAACTTTAAAACCTCTTGGTTGACTGTAGTGTGCAATAGGGCTGACAATTTCTATTTCAAGGGACCCAAGACTTCATTCTTGTTTCTAATACATATTGCTTATCTGTAAGACAAAATCTCTGACTACCTCAGAATGAAAAATATTAACTCAGTTTGTCAGTCAGTGAGTACAGAATTCCCATAGAGAGGCTTTTCCTCCCATTGTCAGAATATTATGAAGACTATCTCTCTGATGGATCTGTTTTTTCCTTTTTTCCATTGTTTGAGAATGGAACCTCCCATCTGCTTCTTGAATAAGCTGTGAGTTCAGTGCATGCTGTTCCTTACTTTTGATACTTGTATTTTCGGACTTTGTCTTACAGCTTTGGTTTGAGCTCCTTCTGTCTGTTTGATTCTTTAAATGAGAGGGTGTGAATATAGCTTTAATATAATGCAGGTTCTTCCTTCTTAACCCCTGCACCCAGCCTTACTATTCACTGTTAATAAAAGTCATATGTCAAATGCCTTGATTCCAAGTTATTTGAAGAACTTCAATAGACAGTTATCTTTGAAATTTATTGAACAAGCCAGTGTATAACAGAGACTTAAAGACTGCTTTTCCTGAAAAGACTGACTCTATTCAGGTCTCCAATGCCCAATGAGTAACTGAATACAGAATAAAGCTAAACATTCATGCCGTCATTTTGTATTTGACTCTTTGGTCACTTAGAGTCACATTCTTACTCAGTTCTGCAAGTATGCATATTAACTTAGAGAGTGTTTATTTAAAGTTTCTATCTGTCTTCCTTAAAGGCTAAAGACAACAATGGAATAATAGAATCCAATTCTTTTCCTTTCCAAGATCCAGATGTGATGGATAAACATCTTGAGAAAGAAACGTAAATGGATTCTAATCAGGACAGCAAAAATTTGGTTAATACTAATAAGGCTTTGTGTGCTCATGATCAAGCAGATCATTTGTCTAAGACTACTTAACTGTGCAAACTTCTTGCCTCTCTTCCCTGTGTAACATTGGCCTGTATCTTCAAACACAGGGCTGGGACTCTGATATATCTTGTCTTCCTGAGTTAGATGTATTGATTAAATTCCTATTTTAAATTTCACTGTCAACTTTCCATTTGGTTTTTGGGTCAAGTGGTTGGAACTTCCTAAGTTTGGGCCCCCTATGGCCCATGACTTTTATAACAAGTGTACATATGATCCAACTTTTCATTCATGAACATGTGTGCCTACAGTTTCCACTGTATTATTTTTATATTCAGTCCTAAGGGTTCCCAAATGATTTTGGATGAATGAATGATTTTATGAGAAACTCTGGGATCATAGGAGAGTGTTGCTGTCTAACTACAAAGGATTTTTGACAGCCCAGCTAGGGGATTGCTAGTTAGGATGCTGTGAAAGCCACTGTGGAGAGTCACCATAGCCTTTAACATGTGTCAGCATCCTAAAAGCTGGAAGCCCTGGACCCTAGATCCTGCTCTGTAAAATTGCTTACTACATGTACCAGAAGTCATGTAACTTCAAAGTTTGAATCAGAAGCTAGAAATCACTCTCTCCCCTCTCTCCCATCTATCTCTCTCTCCACCCTTCTCTCTCTCTCTCTCTCTCTCTCTCTCTCTCTCTCTCTCTTTCTCTCTCTCTGCATTGAGTTGGGGAATTAACTTTCTTTTTGGAATTTGGCCAGGGATTGAATAGATTATCATGAGAATCTTCTGATCAGAGGCCACCATGGCAGAACTGCTTAGTTTTGATTTTAATTAAGATAGGAAGGCTACGTCAAAGGCAGGCAACTGTTTCTGCTTCACATTTCCAAGCAACAGGGAGAATTAGAACATTACTGTTCCTGCATCACAGATACTACTGTCTTTCCTAGCTTTGTTTAAAGAGATACCAGACAGACTCCACGGAGAGCTCTTAATGTTAATGTACACTATATCATAGATAGTATAAAGGAAAATAATATAAAAATCATATGTCTTTTTTTGGCAACCTCCAGTGCTCATGCCTTTGACTCCATTACTAAAGACCACTGTTGTCCTTTTGAATTAAAGAGTATTGGATTAAAAATGTAGGGTTATGCTCAGAAAGAAACCCTTTTGAATTATAGTATTCAAATTCAGTAGCGTAATTACAAATATGATTATCCAGCAGTTGGTTTCTGGGTTCAATATGGGCCACAAGAAAGCCATGTGTGTGATCATGCAAAGATCTCAAGAGACTGATTTATTGTGGCAGCTCAACTGTTTACAGCTTACACTGAGTAGATTTTTTTCAGAGAGAATTGACTCAATGCATTTGAACAAGTATTTTGTTTGTGACTGGTTACGTGGTAGGGATTTCAAGTTTCATTTGGGTAAGAACATGCTGTTTGAATTACTATTCTGCCATTCAGCTACAGTGTGCTGCTGCAGTCCTCTGTGTGTCCTCCCTCTTACCTGTTCAATCATTTTTACTAATACTTACCTGAAGGATTTATAGAAATATCAGATTTTTGTTGAGCTGTATTTATAATTTTTCATTTTCTGGTTTCTTCAGCTGTAAAATGAGATTGACGAAATGCATGTATATGAATGTGGCTCATAACTGCTCTATAAACAGAGGTGAATAGCCAATGCAAAGTCAATTTGAAAATAGCATTTCTTTAAAAATATTAAAGTATAGTCATTATGTTTTCTTTGCCCTTACAATCCCAAATTGCCATTTCCCAGAGAATACAGTCCATAGCTTCTGCGTCTTTGTACCCACAAAGACATTGAATAAAAATTTGCATGAAGGATACTTTGGATGAACAAATTAATGCATCTGTGAATATGACCTAATTTAATTGATTGGCCAAACAATTTTATTTTATTTTATTTATTTCTGTATGTGTATGAATGTACTGTCTGCATGCACGTTTGTGCACCCATGTCGTGCAATGCCGCGGAGGTCAGAAGAGGGTGACGGATTCCCCTGGAACTGGAGTTTCAGACGGTTCTCAGCCGCCATGTGGGTGCTGGGGATAGAACCTGGGTCCTCTGTAAGAGCGGTCGGCGCTCTTAACCACTAGGCCATCTCTCCAGCCCCCAAACAATTTTTAGGTTTTCCCTTTTTTTGGTGGTCATCAGTAGCTTCAAAATTTACCCATGAATGAGAGCATCGTATCTCTTCCATATCACTTTATAACATGTTTCAGTGAAAACAAGGCAATTAATAAACTATGGCATATTAGCTAGCATTTACTAACAACCAGGAAGAAACATAATTGTGCATCCTATTTATTTTGATGGCTGTTACTTTCTATATCTTTACAGACTCTAAGCATTTAGTTAAAGCACTTCATATGAATAGTTTTCTATGAAGCAAAAAAGAAAATATCATGAGACCAGACATTCTTATGTTATTCACCTCAAAAGACAGAATTTCTCTTTAGAGACGGCATACAGACTCAAAAGAACAAACTTTTAGAATTAAGGTGATATTTTGAATATCTAAAAATTATGGTATTACATATTGCCCAATCTCCTCCAGGAAGGCCTAAAAGGAAATGTTCTGGACAATCACATAACCACATGGTACCTGCATTAATTATTTTTCTCGTCACTGTGACAACATGCCTAATGAAAATAAGAGAGAAAAGGCTTATCTCAGCTCAGGATTTTGGAGGGATTTCAATCCATCATAGCGGGAAAGGCATGGCAGAGAGGTTCTGTGGTAGTGGGAACATGCTTCAATGGCTTGTTTACATAGTAAGAACTAGGGTACAGAGAGAACTAGACAGAAACCAAGGGTAGATATATTCATCAAAAGTTGACCTCTGGTGATCTCACACAACCTTCATGTATAATACAACTATCTTCTGGAGACACATACGCTAAAAAAAAAGGGGGGGGGGATACAGAAAGACATGAAACCTTTTCATCAAACCCCTGCAATTCAAATCTTAAAACTAACTATGGGAAAAGATTTGTTTGTTCCAACAGGACAAAACGTCACCAACTTAACGGCTGAGAAAGAAAAGATACAGGTTTGCATTGAGTAGGATGTACCAAAAAGTGGCAACGGAAAGGCTGACCCGTCTGAACATTCAAAGGAAGAAAAGCCTCAGATTGCCATAAACATCGAACCCCTCTGTGGATCCTACATGTAACAACTAGTTATAATGAGTCCTAATGAAACTTACCTTCTAGGTGCCACAAAGGTTCTGATATGAGAGACTTCCTTGCCTTCCCACCCATAGAACAAGGAGAAATATGACAATGATGAGGTCGCTCCCCAACTGTAAATTGGAGACAACTATTGTAGAGGTAATCTCTTATAAAACCGGTAAAACTGCTTTCTTTAATTGACTACTAGACATGGGAACTGTGGAAGGGATTACTCTCTGTTCAGAACCAAATATAATACTAAAGTCCTAGGGCTATGCACTCAGGCAAAATATATTAATACAGGAGCTCTGACATCAGCAATGGATTGTTCTACCAGGTGGATGTTGGCCAGGGGATCCAAGGCCCCACAAAAGGTAAGGGCTCCTTGCCTCTAAGTTGGGATACCTACAGGAGGAGAGGCAATAAGACCCTGCTGCCGAAGACCTGACGTTAACATGGGAGGGATGTATTGAGACCACACATGCAAGTGTACAGATGGCCTCTGGAATGCCAGAGAGTGTTACCAAAGGCCACTAAACCAATAAAGCAAATATGGGTCTCCCTGAGTCAAGCAAGACTCCACCGTCAGCACCAGCTACACCTCACCTGCCTGGAAATACTGTGCAGCAGAGGCAGCCATGTGCCTGTATATCCCAAATCTAATTGGCTATTGGCTCTCCCCTTGGAGAAATAACCCATGGCTGATGCCACAAGCTTACATCCTCTACAGGTTAGGAGATGTTATAAGCCACAGTAAGACCCTGTCATATTTAACAGGGGGGAAAATTGTAATTCATGGATTAACATATCCAAACATGTGTCTATGCTAAAGTAACCTACCATAACTATTAGTGCTGCTTAAATACCTATATATCTAATTGCTTGTTCTTCATTAGTAGGATCGAAAGGTTATTCCTGGACAAACTGTCAGCCCATGAAAGGAAACAGCCAGAATTGACCAGAGTCCAAGTCAACAGCTCCAGAGAGAGTGGACTGTTTTACCTCTCATCCACCTGTGCCCCTTTTCTAAGCCTAGGGAACAACCTGCGGAAGAGGGGGCGTGGTAGAATGTAAGGGCTGCGATTGGGGTGAATGGTGAAACTACAGCAATGTAGTCTGGACACTCATTTGATCAACTTGATTGAACAAACAACCTGTCACCCCCCACTGGATGGTGGGGCTGTAGGTGTTTGGGCACAACAGCCTGCAGATAGGTTTTGCATGAAGGATGCTTGTACTCATGGATTATCACTTATAGCTAAAAATGAAAAAAAAAAAACTGAGAGAAAGATGCAGGACAGTTATGGCAGAATGCATGATCTGGGATGGGGTGGGGGTGGGGGGGAGGGAAAGGGAAATAAGCCTGAACTGAATTGGAAAAAATGTATGAAATGCACAAAGCATCAATAGAAATTAATTTAAAAAAAAATAGTGCTACAGTATGGGAATCAAGCATTAAAAATACAAGCTCGAGCCGGGTGTGGTGGCGCACGCTTTTAATCCCAGCACTTGGGAGGCAGAGGCAGGCAGATCTTTGTGAGTTCAAGGCCAGCCTGGTCTACAGAGTGAGTTCCAGGACAGCTGGGGCTACAGAGAGACCTTGTCTTGAAAAGACTGAAAAAAAATACAAGCTCTAGGGAATATTTCTGACTGATATCATAGAAATCTTTACTTCCCTTTGAAGCTTCACAAGCCTGCTCTCCATAATCTACATGTTTTTTTCTTTTTTTTTCCAGCAGAACTGTTCCAAGCTCCACAGCAACGGCTCACTAAATTCTAAGCACTCAATGGCTTTTGCTGTCCAAAGTTTGAAATGCTTCCACAATCCTCCCCAAGACAACTGGGTTAGGTGTGTCACAGCAATATTCCACTCCTGGTACCAAGTTTGTTCTAGTCTACTTTCAATTGCTGTGCTAAAAACACTGACTAAAACCAACCTGGGAAGCAAAGCTTTATTTGGCTTACAAGCACAGCTTACAAGACAGGAACCTGGAGCACAGACCACAGAGAATAGCTACTTACTGGCTTCTTCCCCTGACCCATGCTCAGCCTACTCTCTTATACAATACAGGATTGATCACATGCCAGGGGGTTGCACCATCCACAGTGGGCTGGACCTTCTCAAATTACATAACAATCTAGAAAATGTCCCACAGACATGGCCACATGCCAATCCAATGGAGACAATTCTTGACTGAGTTTCCCTCTAACCAAATGTGTCAAGTTGACAACGGATCAAGTTCCTTAGATTAGTAAAGACTTGAGCATATAAGAAAATCCAGGACCACTGGATGACCACCAAAGGCAGCAGCAGGTGTGGAGAAGAGCCTGCCTGAGCTTACAACAGAAGCTCTGTGTGCTGTAGATGGCAGAGCCAGAGAAGTGAAGCTGCCCAAGCCTTTTCGAGCCCATGAATCCCAGATGTCCAGCCTTGACCTTCTTTGCTGGACTTCGGTTTTGCTTAAGTGTGCCTGATTCTTCCCTTTTGAAATAAAACAATGCTTAACTTGTTCTGGATTTTACAGAAGCCCACAGTTAAGAGCCTTTTAATAGGCTTTTAACTTTTAAAGTGTTTGGATTTTTTTTGTTTTTATTTTTATTACTTTATGTGTATAAATGTATTGCCTACATACATGTAGGTTCACATGTGTTGTTCAATGTCCACAGAGGTCAGAAGAGGGCGTAAGACTCCCTGGAACTGGAATTATGGACAGTTGTTAGCTGTCATGTGAGTGCTGGAATTTGAAACTGGGTCCCCTGTAAAACATGTCACTTTTCTTTTTTTTTTTTTTTTTAAATTAGTTTTTATTGATGCTTTGTGCATTTCATACATTTTTTCCAATTCAGTTCAGGCTTATTTCCCTTTCCCTCCCCCCCCCACCCCCACCCCATCCCAGATCATGCATTCTGCCATAAC
>VZQC01006699.1:224336-250309 GCA_009823505.1 Rhizomys pruinosus
TAACCTTAAATATTAATGGGCTAAACTCCCCAATCAAAAGGCATAGACTGGGAGAATGGATTAGGAAACAAAACCCATCTATATGCTGTCTACAAGAAACCCATCTCAATTTCAAGGATAGGCACCAACTTAAGGTGAAGGGTTGGAAGAAAGTATTCCAAGCAAATGGTACCAAAAAGAAAGCGGGTGTGGCTATTCTAATATCAGACAAAATAGACTTCAAAGCAAAAGAAATCAAAAGAGACAAAGAGGGCCATTACATCCTTATTAAAGGAACAATTGACGATGAAGATTTCACAATCATAAATATATATGCACCAAACATCAGTGCACCAAACTTTATAAAGACAATTCTTCAGGATCTCAAGGCACAGATTAACCCCAGCACTCTAATACTAGGGGACTTCAACATGTCACTTTTCTTAACTGCTGAGCCGTCACTCTAGCCTCATGTTTTTGAAAATTTTAAGGACCGTGGGACTTTTGAAGTTGTACTGTTTTAAGTTGTGATATTAACATTAACATCATATCTTGGGGACAAGAAATGGAAAGGTTGTGGTTTAATAGCAGTGTTTGTGTGTCAAGGTGACAAGGGATCAATTGTGTTCGATAGTTAGTTGTCAGTTTGTCACACCTGGTTCGAAGGAACCTCAACTGAAGAATTGTCTCCATTGGATTGGCCTGCAGTAATGTCTGTGGGTATTTTCTGGATTATTGAATGTTGTGGGAAGGCCTAGCACACTGTGGGTGTGGCCACCCTTGGGCAGGTGGTCCTGTATTGTATAGGAAAGTAGGCTGAGCATGAGTGAGGAGAGCAAGCCAGTAAACAACTATCGTCCATGGTCTGTGCTCCGAGTTCTGCCTTTAGTTTCCTTGATGATAGACTTTGTTTACAAGCCAAATAAACCCTTTTCTCCCCTAGTTGGTTTTGGTCAGTGTTTTTATCACAACAAGTGGAAGCAAACTAGAACACTAAGGCTCATGCTGGCTCCCATAAGTTGTGATAATGGTCCTTGGGTATATTGTAGACTTAGAAAAAATTGTGAAAATAATAGATGCCCATAAAACCCAAATGCCAGACAAAAGTGAAAATTTCATTATGTATAAGTTACAGTTTTTTGATATTTCTGTGCTGGATGTTTCAACTTGACACACCTGGGTTGAGGTAGCCTCAATCCGGGAATTGCCACCATTGGACTGACCTGAGGCCATGTCTATGGAGTATTGTCTTGATTACTGAATGATGTGGGGGGGCCCAGTCCATTATGGGTAGTGCCACCCCTTGGCAGGTTGTTGCGTACTGTATAAGAAAGCAGGCTGAATATGGTCTAGGGAGCAAGTCACTAAGAAGCATTCCTCCATGGCCTGTGCTTCAGCTCCTGCCTCCAGGTTCCTGCCCTGAGTTCCTATGTTGGGCTCCCTCATCAATGAAATGTGACCTGGGAGATGTGAGCCAAATAAACCCTTTCTTCCCCAAGTTGGTTTTCGACAGAGTATTTTGTCATAGCAATTGAAGAGAAACCAAAACAATTTCCAACTGCATTTTGCTGTGATTCCAGATTATACATCGGACATCTTCATCCCTAGGCTTGAGAGCCAAATCTATACTAATCCATAAGCTTTGCTTGCTTTATTACTTAAAGAAACTTTACTGAAGCTGGGTGTGGTAGCATATGCCTTTAATACCAGAAGTCATTCTGGAGGCAGAGGAAGGTAGATCTGTATGAGATTGAAGCCAGCCTAATGTGCACAGGGAGTTCCAGACCAGTTCGTTCTACAGGAAGATACCATGTCAAAAACAAGATAAACTTTGCCAAGACATGGTAATTTCAACTCACATGCATACTATTATTTTTTCCCACTGCAATGGTAGAATATTGTATTGGCTCATGATGTCAAATATATTCACTATTTGAATTTACAGCATGTTTGCTAACTTCTGATACAGATTGTAGGGGGACAGTAAAAGCATGCATCGCCACCTCAATTACTTCATCTTTAAATGAGGAAAATAATATTACCTATACCATGTGATGTGGCAGTTTAGCAGATGTATGCAAAATAATTAGATCATTGTCTAAAAGAAAAGAAGCATTCATTAAACCTTAGCTGTTATGTAAATTAGCCAAACACATATTGTTTTGTATTATCAATGTGCTGTTTTCTACAGGGTTCCTATTTTTGGTTGTTCCTGATTTCCTTCCTCATTATTATGGGGAGAGAACCTTGGCTCTATGCATGATTTCTCATTGTTTTCATTAGGCATTGAATTTCTTCTTTCCCCGAAAAGAAACCCATAAGGGCCATTTTGTCTTTTCTAAATATTTATGCTCCTCCTAAATGATGGTATTAGAAACAGGATCTCTGAAAAGTGATTTTATCCTAAACTGAAATCCCCACGAATGGGATTAATGCCTTTATAAAGAGGCTTGAGTGAGCCTATTAGCCTTTCTGCCATGTAAAGATACAGCAGTTTGCCTTCACCGTAACACACAGTGAGATTTCATGGCCCTAAATCTGCTGCCACTTTGATATTGAATTTTTTGACCTCTAAAACTCTGTGCAACAGATTTCACTTGCTTAGAAATAGCTCAGTTTAAGATACTTTATTACTGATACATGAACTAATAGAAATAATCATTAGCAACAAAAATGGGGTATTTTAATAACGAATAGCCAAATGAAGAAGTTGGATTAAAATAGGATAGTGGATAGAGAGTGGAGTAAGTTAGAGAAGCAGATACTTAAAAAACATTGTCATGGGCAGACTATACAAGATGATTCTGGTGAGGGCTATAAAGAAAGCATCCTTCTTCTTAGGAAATACCTAAGTGGTTGTGATCATAAAATCAGTAGAAATATGGGTGATCAAGGCCATTGTTGTATCTCTTCTGAAAATGGTGACTGTGCTATTGGAAACTTGAGGAAAGGTGGTGCATGTTATAGTGAAAAACATGGGGGAAATCTTATTGTTTGTTAATGCTTTGTGCAACAAATAGCTTGAGAATGATGTTCAGTGTTTACTACCCAATGCTACATTAAAGTTATCCATGAATAAATATAGCCTGATTCTTAGCATCCATTTTTAAAGCATTCTTTTTTTAAATGTTTTAAATTTTATTTATTTATTTATTTATTTATTTATTTATTTATTTATTTATTTTGTATGTGTATGAATGTACTGATCTGCATGTAGGTTTGTACACCCGTGTTGTGCAATGCCGCAGAAGTCGGAAGAAGGTATTGGATTCCCCTGGAACTGGAGTTTTCCTGGAAGTGGAGTTACAGATGGTTCTCAGCCACCATGTGAGTGCTGGGGAATGAACCTGGGTCCTCTGCAAGAGCAGTCAGCGCTCTTAACTGCTAGGCTATCTCTCCAGCCCACTTAGCATCCATTTTAAGATAAGAGCGGACCTGAATTGCTGAGAACTTGTTCCCTCAAAATTATATTGGGACTGTGCACCTGAACAAGTGCATACTCTCTCTCTCTCTCTCTCTCTCTCTCTCTCTCTCTCTCTCTCTCTTTTATTTTTTGTCTTTTTGAGACAGGGTCTCCCTGTAGTACCAGCTGGCTTGAAACTCGCTCTTCAGAGTAGGCTGGACTTGAACTCACAGAGCTCTCCCTGCCTCTGCCTGCCAAGTGCTGGAATTAAAGGCAGGCCCAGCCATGCCTAGCCTGCATACTCTTTCTTTTTTTTGAGCAATATATGCAGCATGAAATGGGGACAACAGATACAAAAGTAAATATATAACAGAGTTCGAAATGAATCATAATGCCTGATAGTTTTTCCTGTGGCAGCTGAATGCCTACTGAGTCTTCCTGGAAATCAGAATGCAGATGTGCTTACCAAAGTACAGATAATCTGCTCTCAGTTGTCACTAAAGGCTACTTGTTTCATTTGAAGTCTGGTCACGGGAGAGTCAAAATATGTGTAAAATGGCTAAAATCAATGGCATTTCTGTAAAATATTCCAGTATTCTACATGCTATCCAGTCATGTCAGACCTGTTTCCTGTTGCAGGGTTGGCCAATGACAAAACACTTACATAAACCAAGTTGCCCCATAAAGCCATGCAAAATAGACTATGTGGGGCCTGTTTATGCCAGTGTGTGATACAAATGTGCCCTCATCTGTATGGACACTACCATAGGGCACTTACAAGTATTTCCATACTAGGGAGGAACAAGTGAAGCCACCAAAGGTCTTACAGAGCTCAGTGTAACGTGTGGGCAACCATGGAGAACTGATAGTGATACAAGTTGTCATTTCAGAAACACTAATATGCAGAAATAAGCTGAAGACAATCAGGTATAGTGATATCTCTCTATAACTTAAAACCTTTCCAGGTCTAAGTTAACTGAAATAAAGGATGGATTGTTAAACAGCAAATATAGAATTTGATTACAGGATGCAAACTATTTGGGTTGAAAAGGGCATTCCCAGAGACCATACGATTGTTGAACGAAAATCATACTACTCAGGAAAGACAATCTCCCTATAGGTTGTTGGCCATGAAAGCCTTCAAACTAGAAAAGGTATTGCCACTGTCATTGGTTGTATGTCAGAACAAGGTGGTAAGACCTTATTGCTGAAGACACCCTATTCTTTGGTTGCAGGACATGAAGAGATGAAGCTGGGATTAATCTGGAAGCATCCTCCTGTTTGTCTGCCTTTCACATTCCCAGAAGCTGCTATGATGGCTGCTGGGAGAAAATGTCAGCAACAGTCCTGCTTGGCTATGGAAGCTTCATGGGGCAGTTCTAAAACACAGGCAGGATGTGCCTATTGGTGCAATATTGACACAACTATTATGGATAGAACCAAAAACTTTCTGTTTGAATGAAGGTCTGCTCCACAGTAGGGATTTCATGTCTGTAAGGAAGCCAGGACAAAAATCCATGATCGGCAAGCCCCAAGTAAGAATGTCGGTGCTCTTGATTTTGTTAAATGGATATGATATGCCTCTCAAACTGCCTTTTAACTGTTTATGCTTATGCCCATATGCACTTCCAGCTGGTCATGGAAGAAAACTTCCTTTTACCTTTCAAGTTGCCTCAAGTTCAGTGCTGTTTCTGCCTTTGAGTAATCTTTGGGCCTGTAAGTTCTACCAACAAACTCATTGTTTCACCAAGTTCGATTTTGTTGTAATCATTACTTTGATTTGTTTTTGGTTCTCAATCTGGACCGAATAGATTTTTGTGTCACTTCTCTCCAGGAAATGTTTCAAACAACATGGTTGATCTTGTGCTTGTCCTACCATTTTAGTTTGGAAAGTACATAGCTTGTTGGATTTCACAAGTTCACAGCTGAAGCATTGCTATGATTTGTATATGAAATATCTCCCTCATGCCCAGAAGACCTCATGAGTCGAAGGCATTTTCCCAGCTGGTGGGTGTAGTCATTGAGAAATCGTTAGGCCATGAGTGCTGTAGCCTGTGAGTGGATTAATTATGTAATGGATTCATAATTTGACAGCATTATTGAGAGGAATCTTTTCAGAGATGAGACCTACTTGAAGAAGTAGGTCACTTGTAGCATGTCCCTGGGTACTATAGTTTGTCCTTGGTGCTTTCTCTCTTTTTCTGTTTTCCTCTCTCTGTCTCTGTCACCTTCCTGATACTATGATATAAGCAGCTTCCTCTGTTACCCATGCTCACCACTATATTCTACCTCACACAGGTCAGTGCAATCATGGACTTTAACATTAAAACCATAGTCTTTCTCCCTTTTAAGTTTTTCCCTCAGGTACATTGTCACAGTGACAAACTTACTTTACTTGACAGTAATTTATCATTATGAATAAATCATACCTTGAATCTCAACCACATTTGATTTTGATGATATTTAGATGAGACCATGGCCTCTTGTCTTTTGCATTCATGCTGAAATGAGTTAGTACTGTCTATGGAATTGAAACGGAATAAATTTATTTTGCAAGTGACAGATGAGTGGACAGTGCTCATATACTGTGGATTAATGTCTGTGTTCTTCCAGAACTCATATATTAATATCTAACTTCCAACATGACAGTACTAATAGGTTTGGGATCTGATCTGATTAGTAAATGAGGGTAGAACCCTCATGAATGGGATTAGAGTTTTTATAAAAAGACTTGAGGAAGCTTATTAGTCCCTTTTGCCATAAGGACAGAGAAGGATCTATGAGGAACAGACCGGATCCAGATGCCATATCTGCTGATGCTTGATCATGGACCTTCCAGAGCTATTAGTAATGAATTTCTCTTGTGTATAAATTACAGTCTAAGGTAAAAGCAGCCAAAATAAGCTAATAAAATCATCGTTTAAACATGTATTCCTTCTCAAGACTGCATTACAAAAACATCTACTTCTATCCAAAACACACACACACAAAAAAACAAAACAAAACAAAACAAAAAACAAACAAACAAACAAAAAAAACATATAAAAAGCAGAGTGTGCCTTTTGGGAGGCAGAGGCAGGAGGATCTCTGGGAGATGGAGGCCAGTCTGCTCCATATAGTGACTTCCAGGTGTGCTTGGACTAAGGAGACCCTGTCAAAACAAAACAGAACAAACAAAATAAAAAAAAACCTACTTCTACCCTTTCTCCTTCCTTATTTACCATTTCACTTCCTAATTGTCAAATCTGTTCTAACAGTGCTTAACTACTTAGTTAATATTTTAATGGACTGGGTAATATAGATGTTAACTCTTCCATTTAGCAGAACACAAATGTAATAGAAATTGTGGTTTACTTTCATCAGGTGTTTTGGGTTCAGACACTAAGTAGATAGTAAGATTGACAACAGAGTCTGAAAATCTTTCTGATAGGAAATTCCAGGTTGTGCATAATTCACTCCTGCTTCTTGTGCTGTGACAAGAGATAGTAACCAGAAAGTAAGTGATCTGAGGCTTTCATTAAGATAAACATGTTTACAGGTCAAAGACCAAAGAATTAGTAAGGAGCACCTGACAATCTGCCTTATTCTGCACATTATTTAGTACGTAGATTTACTTGACTCTTCCCAAGTTATCAGACTTTGTAATAGTCCAGACCATTGGCTGTAGCTCAACAGGAAACTCTCAATTTAAAAATTCTTCATTCACTAACTTCAGCTGGTACTTGGAAAATATTTGGAGCTCAGGGAAACGTGCAATTTTATGAAGGATTACAGTTTCTGTAGAGCAGCTCGGAAATAGAAGTGGTTAGCTGGTAAAAGGCAGGCACTGAGTCGTGGAGCCTCTGAAGGATTGGGACTGAACTGTCGATATTTTTGAAGGAAAGGCAAGGGAAGTTTTTGAAGCCCAGCCATATTGCAATGCATTGACAGGTTTTATTTAAACAGCATATGCTCTGCTGACCCATGCATTGTCAGAGCCCCTATTCTCCTGGGTTAGAACAGCAAAATGCTGCTGAGTAAGGGAAACAAAAATAAATGAACTGACCTATTTATCTCTTCACATTGCCCCCTCCTCCATGGCCTTATCAAAACAGAATTTCACTGCCGAAGATAATTACCCTGTTCTTTCCAGCCCTGCAGTCTATTCCTGGTGAAAAGTCACCGGCCTCTAGGTCTCAGCTTTTGTATTGCTTCTGGGGGCACTTATCCCCACTGAGGCCAGGGGAATTATGCTAAAATAGTAATGTCATGAAAAGAAAAGGCTATTAAAGCTCTTTTCAGGTGTGACCAATGTGTACCATTTGGTCAGGAATAGGCCTTCTGCAAAATTTCAGCCTATGCTGTATTTTAAATATTTTTCATTGGCTAGGTGCTACTATAAAATAGAGAATGCTAATTTTAGATATTTAATCATTTGGGGCATCCATTCATTTAAAATTAGCACAGAAACGGGAGAGTATAGGCATTTTAAGGAAGATTCTTACTTATTCCATCATATGTTGCACGCACCTTAGCTCCGAATTCGGATTGCATTTTCCTCAGGGAGGTGGAGGTGGATGTTGTTTTCCACGTGTGCCCCCTGCTGCTCTTAGGATGCATACCAATCCTCTTTTGGCAGCTTCTCTTCCTGTATCTGCAAGAATATGTGTTTCTCTTTAAAAGCTGTATATTCTGTATTTACAGAGCTAGTTTAGGATTTGCTCTCAGGTTAATCGAATATGTTTCCTTATCTCTGTAGTTCTTCAGCTTGAATCTACAGTCTTATCAGAAAGAAAACTCTGGTAAAATTAGTATTCTTTGGGAAACATACTTCAAAAACACTCAAAGATACTGGTCCTGGATGAGATTTTTTTTTAAGTAAAAGATTATGTTTCTCTAAGGTCCAAAGTAATTTCTAAAATATATTTTTTCATGAAAATAACAACAGATCGTCATTAGTTCCTGAAAATTGTCTGTGATTTCAGCTCGGATTTTAAAAATTGCCCTAAAATATTTTTAAGACAATGTTTATTAAGCTTGCAACTTGTTTTGTTGAACATTGGAAAAACCTACTGTCTCCAAGTCAAATGTAGATTCAAGTGATATGGGCAAAGGCTTCTGACATCCAAGCCAACTGGCACTACACTCCCTAAAGATTGTTCAATCGACAATGTCTAGACTGACTTCAGAAGTGAAGTGAAATCATTTTCTTAGCATGTGCTTAGCATATAGGGTTGCTGCTTTTGCAGTGTTTAGCAACCTTGAAGTAATGGTCCATGAGGAGTTATCCAACATGAGTGTGGCCCTAAAGTGCTGGATGTTGGAGAAGACTCATGGAGGGTCTTCTTGGTGAGCCCAATGGATGGACCCACACTGAGGAGCATTGGTGGGCACATATCATACTCTGTTAGGCCATCTTAATATACTCATATATATATATATATACATATATATGTGAAATTACATTAAATTGGGTTAGGGGAAGTGGGGGAAAGTACTAAGAGGAGAAGTATTCTAAGCACTAACAAACTATATTGTATGAAAATATAAAAAAATAATAAAAATAAAATAAAGTTGAATAAAATAAAAAAGAAAGTGCGGGCAGGAGTCCTTGTGGCAAAAATATGCAAAGCATCTGCTCTGGTCCAGAAGCATAGGAGAAACCCCACAGTGGCTCAGAAAGTAGCTGAAATAGAGAGGCTAGCTTCAGCCAAGGTAATGACTAATGATCCTTGCCTGCTGCCTCACCCCTTATTGCCTAATATGCTCCCATAGTCCCATTTACACACTCCGCCTCAGAGAATGACTTGAAGTACTAAAGATGGCTTCTCCTTGGCACCTTTGTCTTTACTCTTTTCCTTCTTTCTATCTGCTCTGTAATCTTATCTACCATTTAGGAGGTCATGTGTTGCTTATGTAAATTGAGTTAGGTCTCTCTAATTCTGTATTGCCAAGCATAAATGTGAAGACCTCAGAGATGTCTTTCCTAGCAAAAATGCTAAAATCTTTACAGTTCTCTTAAAAACTTAGGTATTTACCTTCTCAACATATTGTAGGAGCTGCAATCAGAGAGCCTGGACTTGATTCATAGTTATTCAATGTATGAGTTTCTTGACTTTTGGCTAGTTGTTTAATATAGATGTATTTTAGATTCTTCCAATGTAAAATGGTAACCTCAGTAACCCCAGTTACTGTTGAGGTTATTTAATGCACAGATCCCTGGAATAACCATTGGTAGCTTCACATTTGTGGATTATTTACTTGTTCCTTATTTTATTACCCCATTATGAAGAATTTGCCTGCTATGCAGCATAGTGCAGTTAACAATGGAATTTAACAAACCTTGTATTAATGCATCACTTTTGTAACATTTCAGACTTTGACAAATTTACTTTCTGTATATCTTTGTAAAAACTGAATTGAATAATTTTCTGTTCCTTATTAAAGTACTTTACTCCATTTCTTTTATTTCCTAGATATTTTATAAATGTACATAATCCTTCTCTGTTTCTGCATGTTTGTCTATTCATCTATCTGCCTACTAATCTACACATAACTGTTTTTTATATTATGTATTACAATTGATCTTTCATCAGTTAAATGGCACCATTTATGTTTTTTAACTCTTAGTGTGAATATGTATTTAAATGTTTTCAACTTTTGCAGGGGGCTAGAGAGATGCCTAAACAGTTAAGAGCACTGATTGTTCTTGCAGAACACCATGGTTCAATTCTCAGTACCCAAATGGTGGCTAACAATCATCTGTAACTCCAGTTCCAAGAGAATCAAACCCCTCTACTGATTTCTGAAGGAATTCCATGACATGGGTGCACTTATATACATGCAGGTCATAGGCCATACACCCATACACAAAAAGTAATAAATAAAATATTTTATAAAAGAAGAAAATAATTTTTATGACAGATTTATATGCATTTTTTGGAAATAAATGATGATGTAGAATATGATCCATATGTATTATATATTTGTGGCCTACTTAATTTTTTCTTAATTTTTGGATATTTCTAGCTTGTGGGATTTTTTGTTTGTTTGTTTGTTTTATTTTTGGTCTTTTCGAGACAGGGTCCCTGTAGCCTCAGCTGTCCTGGAATTCACTCTGTAGACAAGGCTGGCCTTGAACTCACAAAGATCTGCCTACCTCTGCCTCCCAAGTGCTAGGATTAAAGGCATGTGCCACCACGCCCGGCTGCTTGTGGGATTTTTACAAGACCAGTGCTCTAACCCCTGAACTATGGAGCCCTCAGTTGGGATTTTTTAAAATTATTACAAATCTTCAAGAACAAACCAACACAAGAAATGATCATGTAAATGGACCTATTCAGTTGAAACCTGTTATTCAAGGGCCAATTTTGCTTACAAACACTGTCTCCACCCTTGGATCATATTTCATGCAGGTGAACCCATTGAAATCTTTTTAATTGTCATCTCAATTTTTCTCTTTGGACAATAGACGCATTAAGTAGGTCCCTGAGTATTTTGGAATCAACTTCAGTGATAACAGTAGTGCCTGAGATGACTGTAGTTCACAGTGGCCCATATACATTATGAAGAGAGGAGCTTGGAGTCTCCAAACATAAAAAAATGTAAGAGAGTGAGATGATAATTGCCCTGCTTTGATCAATACAACTGTATGCATGTATCAAAATGTCACAATACATAAGAGTATCCAGTTAACCAAAACCTTAAAAAATTAAATGTTAACACACAATGGGAATGTTTTATTTTGCTTTCAAATTTTAGGTATTGAGTAATTTAAACTTAACATTTTAAATTTATGTACAATAATTATGCAAAATAAAATCTGTAAGTCAAGGTTTATTTGTGTTTCTTTGTATATATTTGTACTTCATCCATCACTTTCCTCCTTAGACTCTTTTAAAACTTCTGGCTTGCTGTTTAATTTTAAAAATATAAATCAATACACATTAGTTCTCTAGAACCTTCTAAAGATGAGCTGTGGCTATTTCGACAATACCACTATGTATGGATGGGTTTGAGCATATTTCAAATGTTTTAATCTATTTACAGAATCCTAATTGATCTCTCATTTATCTATCTTTGGTCAAAAGAATCCTCTTTAAGTTAGTGCCTTTGTGTTTGGATGTGGCCTCTTGTCTTCTTTGACAGTTTCTTTGATTCCTAGTAAAACAAAATGCTCCGTTTTCTTAACTGAATAGTAACATTTTGTTTATAAGTTTCTTTACTTTATATACATGATATATTTTACTCAAGCTGTACTTTATTTATGAATGTTTGGATTGTGCCTACCAGTTTGCTATTACAAATAATGTTGCAGGAGTAGCCTTGTACATAGCCTTTCATATTTTGCCAATATGTCTTTCCTAAAGGTATGCTTTCTTGGTCAAAGTGTACATTAATGTACAATTTTGGGCATGAGATTTTTAAAACAGACTGTCTAGCAAATTGCAATCCATTTATTATTTAGCTGACCATATTGCTAAAATAAGCTTTCTTATGATAGATGAACAGCTCCTCTCTTGGTCCTAGTGAAAGTAGGGAAAACAGGTTAATTGCTCTTTTTTAACAGTCAGTAAGGTTTGAGTGATGTTGTCTGCAAGATTGGCTTTTGAGCTTTGTTTCTTCAAACTTCTTATTCAGCCTAATAAAACTGACCTTGAAGAGAAAGCATGGCTGGAGAATTTGGGAGAAAAGGGGGCATGCAGAATGTTATAACCATAGGGACTAAATTAATGAAGCATTTTTTAAGGAGATTTAAAGTTCCTTAACCAGTATGTGTAATATTTTAATTGAATTTTTGCTAAATTTATACAAAATATTTTGATTTTTTGGTTTTCCTCCCCTGTCTTCAACACTTCCATTTTCATAATACTAATATATATTATATATTATCATAATATATCATAATATAATGGACCGTCGTCATTCTTCAATCTGCTCTCCAAATGAGTTCAGTGTGGGCCCACTGGAGCCTGGTCAACCTACCAACTAACTTACAGTCCCATTCTTGAATGAGACTGACTCCCAGCAGTCATTGGTTGTCAATAGTTTCTCAGGTAGGATTGGGGTTTATTAAATGACTTCCTCACATCTGTTCTGGGATTTTGTCTGGCTTGATCTTACATAAGACTTGTGTATGTTTTCACTATTGCTATGAATTCATATGAGTAAGCACCCACATGTCTGGATAACTGTTTCCCTGTATCATCCACCACTTTTGGCTCTTACCATCTTCTTTCTGTCTTCTCTTCTGAAAGGATCCCTGAGCCTTGGGATGCAGAAGTTCGATGTAGGTGTCCTCGTAAAGGATAAGCACTCTGCAAGTCTCTTATTTTCTACATGCTGGCCAGTTGTGGATCTCTGCATTAATCACTATCTGTTGTGCTGGTGATGGTTTTAAGATCCTTTGATACATAGATATAACAGTAAGTCATTAGGAATTGGTCTTAATACTCTATCTACTTAGCAGAATAATAGCATTAGGTCCTCCCCTATGCCTGGTCACCTCTCAAGTTCCCAGGCCTAATATCAGTGTCAGATATGGGCTCCATTTTATGAAACAGAATTTAAATCGAATTGGAAAGTGGTTCACTATTGCTTTAATTTTCATGCCAGTATTACAGTGGTGGTCATATTTCACCAGGTCAGTTGTAGTTCATAGGATTCAAAGCTGCGTAAGGTTGATTACTTTTTCATTCTAGAAGCATACATAACATCTACTAGCACTATAAAAGCTAGTCAATAGAGATGAAATCTTGAAGTCAGCACCAGCTTGATATCTCCCTGTTTGTTCTACAGCTCATGTATGTAGTACCTTCAGCAATAGGGTCATACCATCCAGTTCTGGTGGGTGACCAAGAGCAGGGGTAAATTTCTATAGCTAGAATTTGAAACTATTTTATTTTTTTAAAACATCTTTTTAATTTAATTAATTAATTTATTTATTTATTATTTATTTATTTATTTATTTTTGTGTATGAATGTACTGTCTGCATGCAGGTCTGTGCACCTGTGTAGTGCAATGCTGCGGAGGTCAGAAGAGGGTGTCAGATTCCCCTGGACCTGGAGTTCTCCTGGAATGGAGTTTCAGACGGTTCTCAGCCATCATGTGGGTGCTGGGGATCGAACCCGGGTCCTCTACAATCGTGGTTGGAGCTCTTAACTGCTAGGCTACCTCTTCAGCCCACTATTTTAAAAATAATCACTTCTTATGCACTTAAGAAATGAATGTGGGTGCTATTTATCTCTTCTCATCTCACTCCTCCATTTCTGGTTTTTGTTTTGGCTCCTACACAGTCAGGACTTAATCATTCTACTCCCCCCACCCAAGCCCTTTACTCATTGAAGAGATATCTATTGAATTGATTTCCATGAATATCTGCACTGGGATGTAATTTTCTCTCAGAGTCCATAGAACATTATGCAAACTGTCTTAAGTTTTTATTTAGGATTTTTGTAAAAGTTCGCTTTAGATATGGAATTCCTATCCTAGGATTGTTAAGCAGACACTCTCCCTTGACCATAGCACTGGTAGCCAAATGCAAAGTACTTGCATTGCTGCTTGTCTGGTATTTGGGTGAGTTCATACTTCATCTGCTTCACTGCAAAATGAACATTCTGTATTCTGAATATCGGCATACGTTAATCTTCTTCTTTGGATTTTATGCCACATGAAAATAATTTTTTATTTATTTATTTTTTTATTATTTATTTTTGTATGTGTATGAATGTATTGTCTGCATGCAGGTCTGTGCACCCGTGTCGTGCAATGCCGCGGAGGTCAGAAGAGGGTCTCGGATTCCCCTGGAACTGGAGTTCTCCTGGAATTGGAGTTACAGACGGTTCTTAGCCGCCATGTGGGCGCTGGGGATCGAACCNCAGGACTTAATCATTCTACTCCCCCCACCCAAGCCCTTTACTCATTGAAGAGATATCTATTGAATTGATTTCCATGAATATCTGCACTGGGATGTAATTTTCTCTCAGAGTCCATAGACATTAGCAACTGTCTTAAGTTTTTATTATGGCTTTTTGTCAACGTTCGCTTTTCGATAGGAATTCCTATTTTTTCCCTTTTTTTTTTAGGATTGTTAAGCAGACACTCTCCCTTGACCATAGCACTGGTAGCCAAATGCAAAGTACTTGCATTGCTGCTTGTCTGGTATTTGGGTGAGTTCATACTTCATCTGCTTCACTGCAAAATGAACATTCTGTATTCTGAATATCGGCATACGTTAATCTTCTTCTTTGATTTGCTGCCATTGAAAATATCTTTTTTAATTTTATTTATTTTTTTATTATTTTATTTTTGTATGTTGTATTGAATGTATTGTTCTGCCTGCAGGTCTGTGCACCCGTGTCGTGCAATGCCGCGGAAGGTCCGATAGAGGGGTTCGGATTCCCATGGAACTGGGAGTTCTCTATGGAATTGGAGTTAAGACGGTTCTTAGCCGCCATGTGGGTTGCTGGGATCGAACCCGGGTCCTCTGTAAGAGAGTCGGTGCTCTCCACCGCTAGGCCATCCCTCCACCCGCCAATGGAAAATAAAGGAAAGGAGATCATATGTGATGCTGTCCATTTCCCACCTTAACTGGCGGAAACCTATTATAGAGGTATTCTTATAAAACTGTTAAAACCTGCGTTCGTTTTGAACTAATATAATTGAGACTGTGAAAAGGATTATTCTCTATTCAGAACAAATAGAATACTGAAGTCCTCTTTAGCAGTGCATTAAGCAATAATATTATACGGGAAGCTCTTGACTATCAGCACATGGATTATTCTACCAAGGAGATTTGGACCAGTGGGGATCCAAGCTCCACCCAAAGGTAAAGGCTCTTGCCTCTAAACTGGATACCTGCAAGAAGAGAGGCGTTACGGCCCTGCTGTCCGAAGACCGGATGTCACATGGGAAAGATGTATTGAGACCAACATGCAAGTGTACAGTTGGTCCGTGGAATACCAGAGAGTGTAACCAAAGGCCCCTAACCATAAAGCAAAATTAGGTGCCTTGAGATCAAGCAAGACTCCTCCATCAGCCCAGCAACACCTCACCTGCCTGGAAAAATACTGTCAGCAGTGGGCAGCCATATGCCCTATGTATATCCCAAATCTAATTGGCTATTGGCTCTCTCCTTGGAGGAATAACCCATGGCTGATGCCACAAGCTTGCACCCTCTAATGGTCAGGAGATGTTATAAGCCACAGTAAGACCCTGTCATATTCAACAGAAAAAAATGTAATTCATGGATTAACATACCATCCAAACATCTGTGTCTATACCAAAGTAACCTACCATAACTATTAGTGCTGCTTAAATACCTATATATCTAATTTCTTGTGCTTCATTAGTCGGATTGAAAGGTTATTCCTGGACAAACTGTCAGCCCATGAAAGAAAACAGCCAGAGTTGACTAGAGTCCAAGACAACAGCTCCAGAGAAAGTAGACTGTTTTGCTTCTCATCCACCTGTGCCCCTTGTCTAAGCCTAGGGAAAAATCTGCGGAAGAGGGGAAGTGGTAGAATGTAAGGGCTGTGATTGGGGTGAAAGGTGAACCTACAGCAATATAGCCTGGACACTCATTTGATCAACTTGATTGAACATACAAGTGCCCCCCTGCTGGATGGTGGGACCAAGGGTCTGTGTGGGTTTGGACACAACTGCTTGCAAATAGGTTGTACATGAAGGATGCTTGTACTCATAAATTATCACTTATTGCTAAAAAATGGGAAAAAAAACGAGAGAAAGATGCAAGACAATTATGGCAGAATGCATGATCTGGGATGGGGTGAGGTGGGATGGGGGGAAGGGAAGGGGAAATATGCCTGAACTGAATTGGAAAATGGTGTATGAAATACAAAAGCATCAATAAAAAAAAGAAAATAAAGGAATGCGTTCTTTTTGCTCTTCTGTGGTGAAAGCAACATCCTTTTTTATTAAAGTACAAGCTGATGATAAAGAAACGTGTCCACAGTAGCACTTTCCATGAAATACCATGAGACATTTCCAATGTGAAATGTTATTTTCAATTTCTAAAGATCTTTCTTGTCCAGGCATCTTATGATATTTTATAATATGCATTACATATCTACTTTGTAACATTCATCTGGAAGTCATTAATGGCACTCATTAATGGCAGTTTTGAGTATGGACACCCTGTTTCCTGGACTGCAGGGGTCTGAAACTCAGTTATGTTTAATTGAGTTCCATCCCACTGTATTTGACCCATGAAAACAATTTTCTTTATATCTGACTATTTGGCCACTGTTTTATGAGTTTAGCACTTTGGAGAATGTTTTCTAGGAAATTAGTTATATGAACGTCTAAAAAATTGTGGGGGTTGGAGAGGCGGCTCAGTGGGTAAAGTGCCTATCATAAAAAAATGAAGGCCTGATTTTGGAACTCCGACACTCATAAGAGCTGGACATAGTTATATGTATCTGTAACCCGAGAACTGAGGTAGCAGAAACAAGCAGATCCTGATAGCATTCTGGGCAGCCAGTTTAGCCAATTAGAGAGTGTTGGGTTTAGTGAGAGACCTTGTCTAAAAAAGGCACAAAAATTCAATAAATAATGAAAATTAAAATTAAAAAAGATAAAGAAGATAATCACAACAGAAGCCATTCAAAGACTAGCTGTAGCTTCCACATGCATTTTCACACATGCAAATACACATCTATGCATATGTGCACACAAATCACATATACACACATTCTACATAAATACATTCAGAAATAATCTGTACACATGCATTCACAGACACATATTTATACACCTCAAATTTCTTCCTGAAGTCATTTACACTTGTGAAATCACAAATAAATCTGACATGGATAAATTCCAAGCCTCTCAAATCACTGTATGCCCCATAAGAAAGAATATTATTATAGAAAGTATGCATATATTTATCCACTCCATTTATTCTTTTTTGTGTCTTTTTGAGACAGGGTCTCTCTGTAGTTCCAGTAGGCTTGGAACTTTCTGTGTAGACTAGGGTGGCCTTGATCTCACAGAGACCCACCTGCCTCTGCCTTTCAAGTGCTGGGACTAAAGTCATGTACTATCACCCCTGGCCATCATTTCCTCTTTTATACTGAAGAAAATTATATGTCCCAGACTCAGGAGCAGTTACTTTGGCATTTTATAATGGGGTCTGGCTAATGGGATGCACACAAAATTACAATGCACTACTTCTAAATTAGAAATGAAACTATTATAGTAACATATGATTTCCTTTTCCTTTCATTATGATCTCAAAGACCAATATTTCAAATGGCATTACAAGATAGTACTCATGAAAAGCTGTAGGAGAGGTGACTGGGATAGCTCCTTGACCCACACCCAAATTTGAATTGAATAGGAAATAACTATATTATTAAAACAATGAAAGCTTAAGGATTCATTTAGAAAAGAGATAACCTTGAAGAATAGTAAAGATTCAAAAAGCTGCTCTACATGGCCCAAGAAATTTGGAAATAATAATTTTTTTTTCGATTTCCACTTGGATTTTATTTTGGAATAAAAATTATTTGCTCATATTTTTCCCTCTTATTTTATTCATTTTTTGACAATAAGTAATAATTTATGAGTACAAGCATCCTTCATGTAAAACCAATTTTCAAGCAGATGTGCCCAAACCCACACAGCCCAAGGGCCCCACCATCCAGCTGGGGGGGGGGGCTTGAATGTACAATCAAGTTGATCAAATAAGTGTCCAGTCTATATTGCTGTACTTTCACCATTCACCCCAATCGCAGCCCTTACATTCTACCACGCCCCTTCTTCCGCAGATTTTTCCCTAGGCTTAGAAAAGGGTCACAGATGGATGAGAGGCAAAACAGTCTACTTTCTCTGGAGATGTTGTCTTGGTCTCTGGCCAATTCTGGCTGTTTCTTTTCATGGGCTGACAGTTTGTCCAGGAATAACCTTTCAGCCCTACTAATGAAGCACAAGCAATTAGATATATAGGTATTTAAACAGGACTAATTGTTATGGTAGGTTACTTTGGTATAGACACAGATGTTTGGATGGTATGTTAATCCATGAATTATGCTTTTATCTGTAAAATATGACAGGGTCTTACTGTGGCTTATATCATCTCCTAACCACTAGAGGATGTAAGCTTGTGGTATCAGCTGAGGGTTATTCCTCCAAGGAGAGAACTAATAGCCAATTAGATTTGGGATATACAGGCATATGGGTGCCACTGCTGCACAGTATTTTCAGGCAGGTGAGGTGTAGCTGGTGCTGATGGAGGAGTCTTGCTTGACTCAAGGAGACCTATATTTGCTTTATTGGTTTAGTGGCCTTTGGTAACACTCTCTGGTATTCCAGAGACCAACTCTACACTTGCAAGTGTATTCTCAATACATCTTTCCCATGCTTACATCAGGTCTTCGGCAGCAGGGCCTTATTGCCTCTCTTCTTGCAGGTATCTCAGTTTACAGGCAAGAAGCCTTTACCTTTTGGGGGGGGGCTTGGATCCCCTGGCCAACATCTCCTTTGTAGAATAATCCATTGCTGATATCAGAGCTCTCCTGTATCAATATCTTTTGCTTAAATGCACAGCTTAAGGAGACTTTAGTTTTATATTTAGTTCTGAATAGAGAATAATCCTTTTCACAGTTCCTATGTCTATTAGTCAATTAAAGAAGGCAGTTTTACCAGTTTTATAAGACATTACCTCTATAAAAGTTGACTCCAATTTACAGTTAGAGAACGACCTCATCAATATCATATTCCTCCTTGTTCTTTTTAAGCCAAGTACAATGGTGTGTACATGTAGTCTGACCACATGGATAGGAGAGGTAGGAGGATATGCAGTTCCATGTCATCCTTTGCTACACAGCAAGTTTGAGGCCATCCTGAGCTATATGAGATCCTGATAAACAAATAATAATAATAATAATAATAATAATATAATAATATAAAAAACAGAAAAGAGTGTTCCAAGGTAATATTTCTCACAACTTCTGATTGTTACTGTTATGCTTGGTAACATGTTTAACACTTTTGGTGAAACAGAGAATGAAGATACTTTACTTACTTGCCTAGTGTCATAATTTATAGGGAGACGCTAGATTCAAACTCATGTTTGTTCCCAAAGCTAGTGACTTTTTTATACTGTAGTCCACCAATTGATTCTTGAAGGTGTTATGATCTTATGTTCATTACTAAAATTAATGTTTGCAAAAATCTGAGTGGTCCTATGGGAACATGGTTTATTTGCCTTCTTCTGTGATTGACAACTTTAACTGGAGAGAAGAGCTTTTCCCAAGCCTTTTGATACTGACTAGGTGTTCAAGGCAGAGTTGAAAAAATGGCTGAAGTAAGAATAGATTTCACTCATGGGCAACCCAGTGCTTTCTAGCTACAAAATAAATTTCAACTATTTCCTTTTCAAACATCCTCAGAGACTTGATTCTCTCTGTGGTCTGACTTGTGAGGTCAGCTTTGAATAGTCAACTGCTCTTTGATTTCCATTTCTTCTCTTCCAACGAGTCAATAGTTTCACACACATTCTCTGATAGTCTGAACTATAGGAAAGTAAAGGTCTGATGTTGAGATAAGTAAAAGGGATACAAAACACAACACTGTTTCTTTGGTATAGAAAGGTGTAAGCTTTCATTGCTAGCCAATTCACATCCTCATCATATGGAGTTGAAGCATATTTGTGTCTGAGTTTCCTATATTAAAAATGGACACAGTTAATTTTTTATAAAATTTTTTATTTATTCATTGTTAATTTGCATGATGGCATGTTGATTTGCTAGGAGTGTCATAAAAAACATCACGGACTAAGTGGCATCAAAAACCAAAAATTTATTCCTGGAGCCAGAGAGATGTCTCTGTAGTTAAGAATATGGCTGGTCTTGCAGAGGACCCAGATTTGGTTTTCAGCACCCACATGGAAGCTAAGAACCCTCTGTAAATCCAGTTCCAGGGGATCTGACACCCTTTTCTGGCCTTTGCAGTCATTGCACAACATGGTTGCACTTATATATATGTAAGCAAAGCATTCATATACATAAACAAAAAATGGATAAGTAAAAAAAATAAAAATGTGTTCCTTCACAACTCTGGAGGCTAGAAGTCCCCCAAACATATCCTCAGAGTCATATTCCCTGCTAATATGCTGGGGTAGAACCTCTTCGTGTCTGTTAGCTTCAGACAGTTTATGGGAAATCTTTGTCACTGACTGACTTATAAATAAATCACTCCACTCTTGTTTTCTCAGATTCTCCTCTCTGTGCATGTCTTTATGTACTAATTTCTCTTTTATATAAATTCATCTGTATGAGTGGATTAGGGTCCCTTCAATCACCTCAGTTTAACTTAAATACCTCTATGCAGACTGTTTCCTAATGAAGCCACATTCCAATACATGGGAGTTGAAATAATGTTATTTTTTTCCTGAGGAGCATACAATTCAATCTATAGCAGTGCCACCTTGAATAAGACATATTCATTATTACCAAACTGATTTTTTATATACTTGAAGAGATTTTCAGATCACAAATCATTTTTATGAGGTAACGGAAAAGGTACTTAGTAAAAAAAACGTCACTTTGAGGAGAATACTTGGAACTGAGAAGATGTGAGAGGCATATGATTGGAAGTGCCAGCTGTGTACCATAAAGGATAATTTCTGACATAAATTTACATGTTTTTAAAGAGATGGAAATAAATGTCTTTTGTGTCCATTCCATAGTTAATAGCTCTGATCACCTATATCTCAACCATAGTCGTTTTTCAGCTTCCTAATTCTGTCCTATTTTTATTATATAACAGATAACCTTACTTTATGTAAGGCTTGTTCTTCATTTACCTTTAATGAAATGTAACTTATATGAAAATAGTTCCCTACTCTGTTATAAAGCCAGTTAACACATTACACAGAATATTCTAGCTTTGGTCACTGAGGTATGTGTGGGAACAGTCCTCATATCTCAAGTAATTTTCCATGGGATGTTAACTGAGTGTCCTATAAGGCAACTATATTTTGACACAGTCTATTACCATTATGAGATAGCCCTAGATCCTTCGGTACCATAACTGTACCATTATGTTAGAGCCCCACCGAGAACAAGAGGTTTGATTTCAGTCTGTATTTCTGGTCACTATCTATAAATTTTGAGCTTTCTACTACCCTTTCTTTGGGTTTGATTAATGGATTAAGATTGCTCACTGAATTCATGGAAAACACTAGTTTATTAAGTTAATAAAGGATATAGATGAATAGACAAAGGAAAAGATGTCTAGGTCAAGGTTTAGGGAGAGGACCTTTAGCTTCTATGCATTCTTTCATTGTGCCACTCTTCAGGGATTTACATGTATTTAGAAATCTTTGTCCTTTGGAATTTTATGAGATTCATCAGCAGAGATGATGTATTGCATCATTGACCACTGATGATCAATTCAATCTTCAGCCCTCCTCCTCTTCCTGGATGTTGCCAGAAGAATCGAAAATTGCAAATCTCTATCATGCTGTCTTCATTCTTGTGGCCATTCCTGTTTCTGAAACTACTTAGGGGCCCATAGCCCCCAGATATCTCACTAACATACAGAAGAAACTCATCAATTTAGAGACTTCAAGAGTTTTAGAGGCCATGTGTTAGTAATCTTTTTCTTATACCTCAGTACCATCTATCTATCTTATATGTTGTGATACCCTTATGTGGGGTCGCCGCCGGGATTTGTGGCAGGGCCCACTTAATCCTAGGACGACCCATGTGGAAAGCCCGCGCAGGAAAGTACACTACGTGTAGGCAGCTTGAGGTTCAAATGCAGAGAGAGATTTTATTCCAACATGTCTGCTTAAATATCCATCATGACTCAATTCTCAGGGCCGAATGCTAAATCTTTTCGTCACTACACCCCACCCCATGGGTATGGCCAGGGAGGTATCACTGGCTTAGAATCCAACCCATCTTAACTAAGTTTTCCCACACCCTTAGAGACTAGACAAGTGTGTGGCACAAAGATAGTGCTCAACAAATCGTCAATGAGAAAAAAAAAAACAAACAAAAAGCAGAATGAATGTTGGGCATTAGGGCACATGCCTTTAATTCCAGCACTATGGAGGCAGAGGCAGAGGCTGGCAGATCTTTGTGAGTTCAAGGCCGGCCTTGTCTACATAGCAAGCTCCAGGCCAGCTGGAACTAAAGGGAGACCCTGTCTCAAAAAGACAAAAAAAAATTGCATAAAAGTGAATAACTTAAAATAACACCTTGCTTATGTTTTTTTTTTTTCACTTCTGTTTCCCCAGAAGGATCAGGAAGGCACAGTAATCTTCAGATTTAGAAATCACATCAAGTAGTGAATGGGTTGTCTTCCAGATTACCAATTTAGGATACTGAAATTAAGACTGCTAAGTAATTACGGTTCTGAGGAAGGTTAGGCCCTTCAGTGTTGGCCAGGCATTATTCTGTCACATAAGAAGAGAAATAGAATTTGGATACCAGGACCAATTTGTGTTGTTTGTATTCTTTTTTTCCCCCATCTTGGTCCATCTTCATAAGTTAGAAGCTGACATTGCAGCAAACCCTGTAATTTCCTCAGTGTGACAGTCAGGAGGGATTGCTTGGCCAGAATGCTTTGCAGAACAACATAAATGGAGAGGTTCACTGCACTACAGAGCCTGCTCTTTCATTTCACTATCAGACATTTGTACAATTTCAAGCAATTACTTATTAGATGTTTGAAAACTATTGTAAAAATCCAGCACCATTTGCCAAAAGTAATTTAATGAAATTGGGCAGAATTGTGCCTGCAGCTGATTATTTTGTGATTTTCCAATAGTTATCTGACTCCACAGAAATTATTTAGCAAATGAATGAATAAAAATATATAGACAAAAATCTTGCTTTGTTGGTGGTAATGGACAGTTTGGAGACTGAGAGCCACATATCTGTTATGACTTCAGTGGTGTTTTGACATGGATAGGAAGTAGGCTAACAGATCTGCTTGATAGAATAAAAAGCACTATTTTAAAGGAAAAGAAGATATCTTAGGCTCTATAATTCATTAGCTAATTTTGACTTAGGCCTATAAACAGTTATAAATTTAAAATTCTGGTTGATGATTCTTTTAACATACTTGACAAATATTTCAATAATAAAACAGATTTTTTTCCAATTTGGAAGAGAAAGCTTTTCCAAATTTGTTAGAATTCCAGTCTATAAGCTGTTCATGGAGAAATCATGTGTATTGTAGCTCCATAGACCAAACGACTAATGGTTTAGCCCTAAATTCTGTATTTCCTATGGACTACTAGGAATGATTTATCCTTAACACATATTATTTTTAGGCCTATAGTTGGCTAAGGCACATATTTTGTGGAAACTCAAACATTGTCCCTTATGCTTATAGATTGATAATCTTTGCTTTATCAGTCTTGTCCTAGGTTTTATGTTTCTTTATATAAGGAACCTTCACTTTTACAATAAGTAACTAAACAAAAAACAAACAATGCAGAAGCACAACAAAGGGATAAGTCACATCAAATCCCTTCAACCCCAAACAGCCACCATTAACATTAGTAAATATCATTCTATGTATCTCTCTGAAAATATATCAGTAACTGGATAGCTGGATAATTGCACAAAGTATTTTGATAAAATTGGATTTTACTTTACCACTTTATTTTTGAGATAAGGTCTTACTATTTAGACCTGGATAGCCTGTAACCCCCTATTTTGACCACGTTGGTGTCAAACTTACAGAGATCTGCTTGCCTCTGCTTCCACAGGGCTGGGATTAAAGGTAGGTGCCACCACTCCTGGAAATTTTATCATTACAAATTTAAAATGATAAACTGAAATTGCCTTGCATTTAGTAGGAGAAAAGAATTTAGAGTTAATCAATTATGCATTTATCACTTTATTTTTTAAGTACCAAAGGAAATTTTAGATAGGCTTTGTTAGTTCTTTTGATTTTGTCAAGGCTATTAATACTTAAACTGGCTTTGAAAGGTTTAATTCTTTTTTTTTTCAGTCTTGTATAGAGACCCACTTTTGTGTATATATGTATAGAGACCCACTTTTCAGGGGAGCACCATTTAAAGAGGCATGTGTTAAGTATCTGATATTTTATTGATTGTGTTTAGCCAATATAGTTATCCTATAGTTTACTAGAATATGTTTACCTGCTACTTATTCAATATGGGATTAAGACTAAAAATACATGGGGAAGAAACACTTAGTATTATTGATATTGAAGCATTGCCCAGTCACTGCTTTTTTTTTTTTTTCTTTCAGAAAAGTAATACTGCCATATGATGCAGGTATCCTACATCTGTCTGTACACATTGTGGAGTTAAAATAGATTAAAGTGGATATCTTTTGAGTTCTATGTTTACTGAGACATTATTCTCTTTTTTAATTAATTAATTTAAATATATATTATCAAATCTAGACCCATGTCCCCCCCCAACTCCCCACCCCACCAGAGCGAAAGGTTTAATTCTTACAATTGTTTTAAATTCTCTGAAACATTTAAGGCTTCCCACTAGTTCTTTGGCCTCAATTTATTCATCTCAAAGTTATATATTTTGATTATTCTTCCAATTGGCCAGTGACATTGCCAAGTCATTTTTTTCAGGGAGACTCAAGGAGTAACTTTAATTAGTGTATGTGTGAGAAAGCTTTTAGCTTTTACATGTAAAGAACAGCTTGGCTAATTACTGTAAAATCTGATGTCATGATTGTCTTTTCATCAAGATTACATGCATAGCTATATACTTTTTCTTTAATATTTTTATTGAGTTTTGTGCATTTCATACAATAGCTCTTAATCAAATTTAGATCCCCTCCCGCATCTATGCTCCCTATATTCACCCCCCCCCAGAGGCTTCATATATGCTATCATATGTTTTAAGTCCTATGTGGTCAAGCATTTGCCTCCAGATGTCCTTCAGTGTAAGTTCATTCATTGGAATTTATTCAGCCTATCAAAAGATCTTAAAGAATATCCAGTCTCCCTCTCCCAGCAGTAATCAACAGTTCCCAGGTGTATCTGCGTGGGTTCGAACCCCACTCAGAAGAGTGGGGTATTGCTGTGACAGACCTGACCTTGGTGTTTTGGGGAAGGATTGTGGAGGTTTGTGGAACTTTGGGCTGGGAAGATTATTGAATTCCTAAAAGATTGTTGCTGTGGAGCTTGGAGCAATTTTGCTGAAGGATTTGTAGAAGATGGAGGCCTGGCTTGTGAAGTTTCTAGTTTCAAAGGTGAGCAGAGATCATCAAGACTGTGTAATCTGTGGATTCTGGTCAGCTGGGGCTGAAGAATCAGCTGTAGGTAACAAGAGACCAGAACCTGAGGGGAAATCTTTGTTGTACTGGGACAATTGATGCTGGTTAGCTGGGGCTGAAAAATCAGCTGTAAGTAACAAGACACCAGCATCACTGTGGTGAAATTTTCTGGGAAGAATTTCTTCAGGGTCAGCACACAGAAGCTGTGATCCAGAAGGGGCCCCAGCCTCCATCTCAAGCCAGAAGCAGGACTTGGTAATGTGTAAGAGTCTCCTATATGGTTCTGGTGTTGAAATTTGAGGGGGTCATAGAGAGCAGCCGAGGCTTGGCACTGTGAGAGGTCAGGAAAGACCATTGGTGG
>VZQC01006699.1:254117-278468 GCA_009823505.1 Rhizomys pruinosus
TGTTGCATGGTGTGTGTGATGATGTGTTGCATTGACATGAATGGTGATGATGATTGAGTTTGAAATTTGAATGTTATGATGGAACACTACAGCAATGTCAATGTAGTCTGGACACTCATTTGATCAACTTGATTGAACAAACAACCTGTCACCCCCCACTGGATGGTGGGGCTGTAGGTGTTTGGGCACAACAGCCTGCAGATAGGTTTTGCATGAAGGATGCTTGTACTCATGGATTATCACTTATAGCTAAAAATGAAAAAAAAAAAAACTGAGAGAAAGATGCAGGACAGTTATGGCAGAATGCATGATCTGGGATGGGGTGGGGGTGGGGGGGAGGGAAAGGGAAATAAGCCTGAACTGAATTGGAAAAAATGTATGAAATGCACAAAGCATCAATAAAAACTAATTTAAAAAAAAAAAAGAAAAAGGAGGGCTACAGAGATGGCTCAGTGGTTAAGAACACCGAATGCTCTTGGAGAGGGCATAAGTTCGATTCCCAGCACCCACATGGCAGCTAACAACTGTCGGAAACTCCAGTTCCTGTGGAATCCAACACCTTCTTCCGACCTCTGAGGGCACTGAGGGGCAAGGGTGTACTTACATGCATACAGGCAATACACTCATACACCTAATATAAAAAAAAATAAAATCTAAAAAGAGAAAAGAAAAACAACAGTAGCATGAGCAAAGACTGATCAATGGAGATGGGAAAGAAGTGACATACTTGGTTACTGATCATAACATGTGTCTGTTATCTGCGGACTGAAGAGATACAGAGTTTGCACTTTCAGTTACTGGAATTCAAACTGTGTTTCATGAGCTCATTTTATTTTACTATACTGCAGTATACCATAATCAAATTATTGAAGGTGAATTCTGCATGGACTACCAAGGGTAAAGGGATAGCTGAAGGATGCTAGAAGTGCTAGTTGAAGAATAAAGCTGCTTCTACCCAATAACTGAGGCAATGCTAAATAAATAAACATGTGGAGCTTCATGAAGAGAAGTTCTGCTGTTTGAGTTGTGACTGTGAAGGCAGGATAACTTTAGCTGTCCTGGGGAAGGGAGAGGTCCCAGGACCACAAAAGCAACGCATCATAATGCCAAGGAATGAAGTTTCTAGAGTGAGAATAATCTGTATTATGGTGAACACTCCAGGATCAGCCACATCCTAATGTTTGCCTTTTCAGAGACACATTAAAAATAAGGAAAAAAGAAAAAGATGCCCTTTGTTTTACCTCCAAGTTTATAGTCATTCTCCAGCACCCACTTTGGGCTCTGAAAGTTAGGCAATACATTGGGCAAAGGAGAGGTTTAGTTCCAGAGACCAGATGCAAAATCACAAACCTGACTAAGAAGAGTGGGGTTAGAAGTATGAGGGAATACACAGCTGGCATACTTTTTCCTAGATTCTACAACTGACATTTTCTTCTACATGTATTATCACGTATCTACGTACTGGGTTATCTTTTCATGTATCCAACAGTTCCATTGCACTGCATACATCTGTACGTTTTCCCCCAAACACCTCAGTATGCATAGGTAGCAGTGATGAGAATTATCTCTTTGGGCTGGAAAGATAGCCTAGGGGTTAAGAGCACCGACTACTCTTGTAGACGACCCGGGTTCGATCCCCAGCACCCACATGGCGGCTAAGAACAGTCTGTAACTCCAATTCCAGGAGAACTCCAGTTCCAGGGGAATCTGAGACCCTCTTCTGACCTCCGCGGCATTGCACGACAACGGTGCACAAACCTACATGCAGACGGTACATTCATACACATACAAAAATAAATAAAATAAAAAAAGAGAATTATCTCTTTGATATTTTTCATTCCTATATAGTGTTTATCCATAACTAAATCCCCTAATTCACTGGTTTGAAATATACATACATTTGTGTAAATGGAAAACCTATCAACCTATACAATTATAAAGTTTTCTCAGAAAGTTACTTCATGTCCCTTTCCCTGTGAATACCCTCATCTACCTTCCATGGTACATTATATATTAATTTTGTCTTTTCTGGAACTCCATGGGGATGTAATTATAGACTATATATACTATAATTTTCTGTGTCTTTTTTCCTTCTACATATTTTTGAACGGTACCTATGTTGTTAGTCATTAATAGTTCATCCTTTTATTTTTTTAAATTTTTTTTTTATTATTTATTTATTTATTTTTGTATGTGTATGAATGTACTGTCTGCATGCAGGTCTGTGCACCCGTGTCGTGCAATGCCACAGAGGTCAGAAGAGGGTCTCGGATTCCCCTGGAACTGGAGTTCTCCTGGAATTGGAGTTACAGACGGTTCTTAGCCGCCATGTGGGTGCTGGGGATCGAACCCCGGTCCTCTGCAAGAGCGTCGGTGCTCTTAACCGCTAGGCTATCTCTCCAGCCCCAATAGTTCATCCTTTTAAATGTTGAATTCGTTCATATGGGTATTTCACAGTAATTCATTTTAATATTAACGAGCACCTGGTAACTTCCAGAACTTGTAAATCATGAATAAAGCTTCTATGAATATCCTTATATGTTTTCGAGGTTTCTTTTTTTTTTTGAGACAGGGTCTCCCTTTAGTCCCAGCTGGCCTGGAGCTCACTTTGTAGACCAGGCAGGCCTTGAACTCACAGAGATCCACCTGCCTCTGCCTCCCAAGTGCTAGGATTAAAGGCGTGCACCACCACGCCCGGCAAGATCGAGGTTTCTTTATGTTACATGTAAGAAGAAACAAAGGGACTCATGTTCAAAAGCAACAATCATACTACTCCTAAAATTAAGAAACATAATCAATTTTTCTTAATGTTACTCATCATTGTGGTAGTTGAACACAATCAATAATAATTATTTCAGTCAGTGTTACTGCTCACAAAATTATGTGTACATGCAGAATTTGTTTGGTTTTATTATTTTGTTTGCTTATTTAGTGTGTTAAACATACACAAGTATGGAAAATGCATACACTGGAAATTAACTCTCTTTCACTCTTGCTTTCTCTCTCTCTTTCTGTTCAGTAGCTTAAATTTGCTCTGGTCTCCAGTCTTTCTTATGAAGGCTCTGCAGGTTTCATGGTTAATAGAGGAGAAGAGGACGTTTACTAAGACTTATCCCGCTTGATTTCTCCTGTTTAAATTTAGGCTTAATCAAGGGCATCTCCAATGCAGTGTAGTCATCTTTGAAAGGAGAGGGATCCAAGTCTCATGTACTAAATGGGCAGAACTCTGGAGAGGTTTGTAGGGAAGGCCCTGTCTGAACCAGGTGCTGCAAATACCTTTCAAATGTGCAGGAAAGGATCAATGTTGTTTCTTACTTGGAGCCCTGGCAGATGAACCTGACAGATGTACTTACAAAGCGTCCCACCATAGCTTAAAAAACATAGGCTTCGGGGCTGGAGAGATAGCCTAGCGGTTAAGAGCGCCAGCCGCTCTTACAGAGGACCCGTGTTCGATCCCCAGTACCCACATGGCGGCCAAGAACCGTCCGAAACTCCAATTCCAGGAGAACTCCAGTTCCAGGGGAATCCGACACCCTCTTTTGACCTCCGCAGCATTGCACGACACGAGTGCACAGACCTACATGCAGACAGCACATGCATACACATACAGAAATAAATAAAATAAAATAAAAAAACATAGGCTTCAAATTCTAGTTGTTAGACCACCCAATTTGCTCATTTCCAACTGGGAATGTCCAAGGGCTTGCTAGTGAAAATTGGGATCTTTCCATGCTTTTCCTAACTGATTTTGAACTATATTTTTTTTAAATTTTTTTTAAATTTTTTGTTTTTTGATTTTGAGCTATATTTAAAATTCCAGGAAACCCCAAGCTTCTCGGAAGTTTGTAAATCAGAAGGAAAAAAAAAGTTTGTTCAAAAACTGTCTTTTACTGGCGTTCTATGATCACTTATGCATGACAACCACACATTACAGCTCTCCCATTAGTGACTGGGTTCAAGTGATTATTTGGTTGGGTTTAGATCATGTATGGGTAATGAACTAATTGGCTAGAGTAACTGCTTTATCTCACTTTCAGTGCATCCTCAAGACATAAATACTCAGCCAAGTGGAAAATTGTCAAATTTTATGGTTTATTTATGGTGAAAACATTTAAAATTCTTTCTTCTAGTTGTTTGAAATATAATCTTCATTATTGTTATCTATTGTTAGCCCACCGTACAATAGCACATGAGAACTTTTTTATCTACCTATAACGTAGTACCCATTTACGAATTTTCTATACCCCTCCCTGATGGTTCTCACTCCACCACACTTGGAGGTTGATGCACAAACCTTGTCCACTGGATTACAGGGAAAAGGAAAAAGGGAATGAGAGGCAGCCACCAGCGGCTGTCCTTGAACCTCAGGGCTAAAGGCCGATAATGTTTCCCAAGGCCACCTGTGTCATCTAACATCTATACCAGGCAATTGCCTCTTGCTTAGTGCTCTCCAGCCTAAATTATGCTGGCACACACTCACCACCCACCAGCGACCATGCTGATGGCACTCACTGGACTTCCCAAGCTGGCATCTGATTGATTTTTCCCAGCCAAATTCCTCTAGTAAAGACCACATGTGGGAGGTTCCTGTCTGATGGTGAAAAGAACCCATTTATTTGTCCACAGCATTCTGTTTTTATACCCAGAGTGACATCATATCTTAGGGCCTGCTTTCAGACCCCTTGCCTCTTTTTCTGTAAAAATCAGGGGTACTTGTTTGAATCTTTAATCCCAGGGCAGTCTCACAGGTTTGCTAATGTAAGCAAGCAGGTAAGGTAGCACAATGTCACCACAGGTGGCCTCTTTTTATCTACACCTCCCTTCCCTACTCCCCAGAGCCTCTACCAGTCTATAACTCAATTTCTACTATATCAACATTTTTAGACATTTTTCTTTTTTAAAATTTATTATTGTTATTAAACTATTTCAATATCATACATCATACATCATTTCTCAATTGAATTTAGAATCATTTCCCTTTCCATGCACCCCCCACCTCTCCTGACTTCCTGCACTCTGCCATACATGTCTTGCATCCTTTACTGAATGTTTCCAGATTTTTTTGCCAAAGCAGAGGCTTATTGTTTTTGGGAGAACTTCACCATTCAGTCTCCCCGCCCCCCAGTTTTTTTGTTGTTCTCTCCAATAAGATAGATATATATATATATACTAATATATATATATATATCACCTGAGTTGGAAGATTTTCTTCTTTATTTTCCTTAAAGATGTCATGTTTTCCCCAAGGAAGTGCTTGAAGGTTCCTCCTTGGCAAACCCAAACAACCATCATCAATCCTGCCCCCCCCACCCCCGTGCTCCACACTGGGGTCCCTCCCCCCATAGGACTCCTCCTATGTGAGATAATGTGGTAATTATTTGTATACCTGGTTCATTTCATGTAACACAATAATCTCCAGCCATGTCCATGTTATTGCAAATGACAAAAGTCCATTCTTTTATATGGCTGCAGAGTATTCCATGGAATTCAAATCCCATACTAAGATTGTTTCTGTTTCTTGGTTATTGTGAACATTTCTTGTTTCTATGATTAAATACTTGACACAAACAACCTAAAGGATAGAAATTTAGTTTGCACACTGTTTTAGAGGTTTTAGCTCATCATGGGAGTGAGGACATTGTGGAACAGCTCTCATCACAGCAAAAATAAAGCAAAAGAGAAGATACACTCCACTGGCCTTGGCTGATATGTTGTTGTCCACATTCTACTTAGATCATTCTGACCTATTTAATGTCATCTTGAAATGTCCTCCTAGAAACACTTAGGGGTATCCTTTATTGATGTCCTACTTGCTGCTCAATGCAATCACATTGACTATCCAAAATAATTATCAGAAGTTCTTGCCAAGAGTAAGGGTACCCACTTCTCTGTATCTTTGCCAACGCTTGTTATCTTTAGTCATTTTAGTAATGGCTATTCTTACTGGAGTGAGGTGACACATCATTGCAGTTTTGATTTCCCTAGTGATAAATGTTGTAGAATTTTTTTTTTTTGGTCTTTTTGAGACAGGGTCTCCCTTTAGTCCCAGCTGGTTTGAAGCTCATTATGTAGACCAGGGTGGCATTGAACTCATAGAGATCCACCTGCTTCTGCTTCCCAAGTGATGGGATTAAAGTTGTTCACCACCATGCCCGGCAGAATACTTTCTCATGTATTTGGTCATTTTAATATATATTTTTTGAGAAATGTCTAGGTGTATTACTCAGTTTTAATTGGATTATTTATTTTATTGCTAATGAGTTTCAAAGTTGCTTATATCCCTTTGTACTGTGCTTCTTTCTATAGCAGATTGCTTTGCTTGCGCAATGCTTTTAGTTGTGTGGAATCTAATTTATATATTCTTCCTTTCATTTACTGGTTTGGGGGTCTTAGTTAAACAAAATTTTTAAAATCCATTCCACTCCACTGTCAAGAATCATTACCTTATTTTCTTTTTTATTTCAATACTTATATTAATTTTAATGTTTTGCATTTGAACTATATGATGATGTTGGTTTGAACATTTTAAGTAATATGATATATGTTCAAATATACTTATTTGCCAAATAATTTAAGTAAAATTGAGAAGTTTTGCCTATTTTTGTTCTGCAAATTATTGGAAATTAATTAGTTACATTTAAATAAATTTAAAAGGTAGATTAGTTAAAGAGTTTAGAGAAGAAGTGAGATGAATTAATTATATCACTGAAAATAGAGAATTGTGATATAACAGCAGGAGTCAGGAAAATCGAAAGGAACCAGGGAAGTAAAGGGAAAGAAGGAACTTGAAAGAGAGAGATAGATGTTTCCAAGGCAGAAATGGATAAAATGGGGGGATTTAAATGGGAGGGGGAGAGTTATACCTAGAACTACAGGGGTAAAGGGGAAGAAGGAGCTGAAGATAGGGGGGCCATAGGAGATGGTATTATCAAGGGAGAAATGGGGAAAATGGGGGTACTTTAACCAGGGAAAGCATGGAAGGAGAGAAAGGCATGGGGAGTGAGAGGAGAAAGAAATTACTTCTAGCTACTGTAAAAAAAAAAAAAGAGGGATTCACATTAGTCCAAAAACATATGTAAAAAATTACACACACATTAGCTCTACAGGAGTCCATGTGTATAGCTGAAGGCTACCTAACAAGAAACTGCCACACAGGAGAAACCTGCCTTTGAGTTGTTGGTCAGGGTAGTCCAAGAGACTCCCCAAATTACACAGGCTATTGACACAGCCCTTGATTGCCTCCAAGAACTTGAAGGTAAGACCTTATTACTGAAGACAGGATATACTTCAGAGATAGGATATGAAGTGAGGAAGCTGGCACTGAACTGAAAGCCACCTCCCCTGAAGGCTAGCTCTCAGATTTGGAGAGAACTATGCAAGCTGCTAAGGGAGAACATCAATTGATGATCCAATGCCAGCTTTAAGGCCTAATAACCACAACAATGACCAACACAACAAAATACCTTAGAGCAGTAGTGGCACTTTTAGCTTGGAAATAATCAACAGCTATCTAATTGGGGACTTAAATCCCACTCAAGAGGAGGAAACTCATGTGCAGTGTTATAAACCTAGCCAGTTACCCATGGCTGGAGAGGTCATAGATCTTAGAGGAAACCCCGTTTGTCACATCTCTAGAAAAATGTAATTTCTTACTATATGCGAAATATGGATACTTATATGTAGAGACAAGTATACTAGTGACCACTCATCAAAGAAACTTCTTTTGCAATAGATAGAGATTATTACAGAGTTCCACAACTGGTCATACACAGAGATTGATTGTGAATTTCCCAAACCTAAGTTACACATCTACAATGCAAATTCTACACTTAAGGCTCAGAGAACATAGTAGAGCAAGTGGTAGAGAGAACATTAATTCATCTCTCAACTCTCATCAGTGAAGCTCCTTCATGCCACAGAGGGCCAGGGGACAGATGTCCAAAGGGTAGAGAATAAGAGTCTGCAGAGGACAGGACTCTTATATTAAACTATAGCTAGCCAGGGCTTAGGGACCATTTCAGAAGAAGGGGCAGGAAGATTTATAAGAGCCAGGGATGAGGTGTGTGACCATATGGAAATAGTTCTATAGGCTCCTGGGACTCTGCTCATATGATGCTACAGCAACAGTGTCGACATACATAACATCCATGCAAACTCAAGCAGATGAAAACCCAACACAGAACTGTGGAAATAGGCAGCAGGCTCCAATTTTCACTAAAGAACTATTGGCAGCTGATTACCGTTGGGTGAGGAAGAGCTGATCTTCTTTAACGGAGTGACTTGAGATAGGCTGACTAGACCCCAGTGGATGAACTTGCACTGAGGGACATCTGGGGAAGCTAACTTGACTCTATAGGCCTTAACACAAATGATAGAATTATGAAGTCCAGTGGAAGGGGTATGGGAGGGTGCTGATGGGGAAGGGGGTAGAAAGATGATTAAGATGCTCTGTATGAAATAAACAAAAATTAATAAAAGTTACCAAAAAGAGCTGGGCGTGGTGGCTCACAACTTTAACCCCAGCACTCGGGAGTTCAAGTCAAACCTGGTCTATCTACACAGTGAGTACCAGGACACCTGGGGCTACAGTAAGACCCTGTGTCAAAAAGATCAAAAAAATTACCGAAAAGAAAACACAGAATAGAAATGAGAGCCTAGTAGGTGTTATATGGCTATTGTTAATCAATGTCACACTTTATTTTTTAATCATGGCAATATGACTTATCCTTTCAAATAAAAGTTTATAAAATATACTTTGGTCTGATATTTTTAGGGGAGATAAGGGAACTTATAAAGACCATTTGTAAAAAAAAAAAAAAATAAAGACCATTTGTTTATTTAGCTCACAGTCTGGAGGCTAGAAATCCAAACAGCATTTGGCCATCTGGTTAAGTCCCCATTTTATCATTTGTATTTTAAATTTCTCTTTCATTTTGATTCTGACATTCACTAAATGTGGGTTTATATAAACATAATAACTGTTCTACAAGCATTTGTTATAAAATATGGGCTACTGTCAACTATCAAATGTATTGAGTAATAAATATAAAATATCAAATGTTATGCTCAATGAAGTTGGTTATTTTCAATTCAGAACAAATTTTTTATTTCTTTTTTATGTGTATGAATGTACTGTCTGCATGTAGGTTTGTGCACCCGTGTAGGGCAATGCAGTGGAAGTCAGAAGAGGGTGTTAGATTCCTCTGGAACTGAAGTTAAAAATACTTCTCAGCTGCCATGTGCATGTTGGGGATCGAACCCGTGTCCTCTGCAAGATCAGTAGGCACTCTTAAACGCTAGGCCATCTCTCCAGCCCCACTTCAGAACAAATTTTACCAGAAAAAGGGTTCTAAATTCCCTGAATCATATTGTAATTTATATCTGCATAAAATTGTATCTGGACTTTCTAATTTCCATGTATTCGTTATTGTCTCCTTCCAAATATCCTTCAGAAGAACATGAGGAGTCCACTCATCACCCCCAAAGTAAAAGCTAGTTGCTCATTATCCTCAAGTAGATGGTAGACCTTTACATTTAGATTCTGTCTACTATTGTACCTTGTTGTTCTAGTTAAACCTTTTTCTCCAGTTCCCTAGCTGCAGACAGCCCAATATCTTCATGTTTATAAAGGGTCTACATTTTTTTTCAAAGCCAATTTTTATTGAAACTTTATGCATTTCATACAAAATTTCAAATCAAATTTAAATCCGTGTCCCCCTCCCTCTCCCCACCCCACCAGACCTCATGCATTCTGCCAAACATGTTTTTCATCATTTTCTCGGTCTCTCTCAAAGTTCTCAGAAGTTTACTGTTTCGAACAGAAGATCACTGTTTCCATCAGTTCTTTGAGCCAGTCTTTTTTGTCGTCATTGTCGTTGTCATTGTCATCTGTCGTCGTCGTAGTTGTTATTCCTTCCAATATGCCTGCCCATATACCAAAAATTCCTAACTCTGAGAATAAATGGTAGCTTAGTTCTAGAACCTGTTAAGGGATTCACAATATAAGAGCACAGTTGTTTTCAGATCATGAGGAACATAACATTAACATTGCTTAGTTTGTCTTACAACTAGGTAATTGGTGCTAGCATCCACAGATGAAGGATACCATTCATTGATCCCCCCACCCCCCCGGACTGTGTTACCATGATATCTTCTAGTTCCATCCATTTTCCTGCAAAGTTCATGATGTCATCTTTCTTTCCCCCTGGATAGAACTCCATTGTGTAGGTGTACCACATTTCCTCTATCCACTCATCCATTGAGTGGTATTTGGGTTGGTTCCAACTCTTCGCTATTTTGAAGAGAGCTGTGCTTCAGGTGGTCCTGGGAAATCCCTGATCTAAGCTCTGTGTACTCCAAAAGTGTCTACATTTTTTAACCTCTATTTGTCAGAAGATCAGAGAACAATATTTCCCAAATAGAGCATTTTTGACACGTGTTCTTCAATTAGCTATAAAAGAAATTAAAGGGTCAGACCTGTTTCAAATCAAGATTCCCCTGACTTCCTTTTGTTCTCTGTGCAGGGCTTTCTGCTAAGTTCCCTTATGGGGACCTAATTTGTTCTAACAAAAGGAGGACATAATTGCCTTTAGTCTTACTTAAACTTTGCTAACCAGAGAAGTCTAAGCTCATATTTCAGGATGAAACGCTGGACTTTATTGACATACCTAGACTGAATTTGTCACATGCCATTGTCCTTGGTTTCAGTCCTGTAGAGAAATATTTACAACCCATTGTCTGTTCTGTAGACCTATTGAGTTCCTCTAAAATTCATTTCTTGTTTTTCTGAAATTTCCCATTCTCCCCTTCTTGTGCGAAAGTGAGGAAGGTAAATTTGTGAATTATATTTGGCCAATGCATACATAATCACACTTTGATTTAGACTCTGCTTAAATTTTCCCTTTTGCACACTAATAAAAGTCTGTGCTCTTTCTCCTATTTAATCTTTCAATTTTCACTTCATTCCAATGATTAGAGCAAAGACAATTCCTTAATTCTCAAATGGCTTTACCTATTCTTTGTTTAGTATCTCAATGTGGCCTAAATAAAATATCTCTTAAAATTTTTGTTTTCCATTTTATTCACTTCTTAGTCCAACAAGTAGCATTGTGACTAAAATTTGGCTACCTACAAAGAGCTGCCTTCAATGAAAGGACATATGAACCAATGTTTCTGGACTTTCAAAAGCTGTGTGTCCAGCCTAGAACCATAAGAAATTTATACCGGTTATTATCACACTGGTACCTCTTACAATTTTATTTTAACTGTTTCTGGTTTTGTATATACTCTTCCCAAATATAACTTTATACTCATCTTGCTATTTTCCCTCTTGTTTGTCAATATGTGTACGGTTCTTAAATGTTGTGATAATAATGCCTATTAGGTATTTACCATAGTATCTGGAAAAATTTAAACAAGATATAAAAACAAAAATAATTATTATAACATCTTTATGTATTTGTCCCAAAGAAATGACTTTAACGATCAGTTTCTAGATTGCTTTATAAGTTGTTTTCATACTCTCCAGAATGATATTTTGTAAGTAAACCTCTTAAATTATCCAAAGTCCCCACCTGTTAGGAATTATAGAAGCAATATTTTTTTGTCTTTTTTTTCTTGAGACAGCTTTTCCCTGAAGCTCCAGCTGTCCTGGAACTCACTATGTAGAGCAGACTGGTCTCGAACTCACAGAGATCCACCTGCCCCTGCCTCCCTAGTGCTGGGATTAAAGGTGTGCCCAGGCACCATGCCTTGCTATAGAAGCAATATTTATGTGAGGACAATTTTTTTTTGTTAGGTCCAGGCTTTCCAGAATCCCAAGGGCCACACAGGTGCCCACTTACCTGAGGCCCTGCCCCATGGGTATAAATGGGTGGGTCCCAGTTGCCATAGCTCTCTCTGTCCCCCCTTCTCTCTCTGTCTCTCTCTGTCTCTGTCTGCCTCTCTCTGCCTCTGTCTCCCTGTTTCTCTCCCTGTCCCTCTCTGTCTCTCTCTCTGCCTCCCTGCCCCCCACTCTGTCCTGTCCCCTGCCATGCTGTCCAGTCCCACCACGTGTCTGCAAGTGGCTCACGCTGGCAATCCCACATGGAAGTAAAGCATGTTCCTGGAGTAACCTAAGCCTCATGTGCTTTTTATTGGGGTTTCATGCTTTTTTATAACCTAACAGTTTTATTCTAGTAAAGAAGTTAATCAGTCTTTAGATATCATGATTAATCTTCAACAATAAAAATTTGTATTTTTACTGATAAGCCACTTTTAAAATATAGTGTGTTCAGGGCCAAAACACCCATTCAAGAGTAGACCTGTATAAAAATCCTTTTGTGAAAAGGTTATTTGGAAAGAGTGTATTTGTGTATTTTCTTCTTAAAATATCTCATTCTTACTCAGCACCCATTTTATAATGTTGCACCCATTTTATAATGTTGCTTGAATTTGTCTTGAAGTTTCATAAGAAAAGGTTTTAGTTGAGAAACTAATGATTATGTGAGTCATATACACCTCATTTAATCCTAGCACTTGGGAGGCAGAGGCAGGTGGATCTTTGTGAGTTCAAGGCCAGCCTGGTCTACAGAGTGAGTTCCAGGACAGCTGGGGCTACAGGGAGACCCTGTCTCGAAAAGACCAAAAAAATAAAATAAAATAAAAAATAAAAAGACTCCCATGCGAGGACCTGAATAAAATGTCATGCTGGATAGGACTGTGCATATTTTATCAATACAAATACAGCCTATGTAAATATACTTTGACATACGTAGCAAATGCATCCTCATAACAGACATTTCTAAGTGGCTTAGCCTAATATTTAGTATAGATTTGCACTCAACAGGAACTTAAAGGAGAGAGGTTTTGTGTATACTGATCTTTGAGTCCTGGACTGCTCTACAATATTTATTTTTGAACTTACAATCATCTATTGTTATCATACCCATTGCCAACTCATGCTTTAAAAGGCTTCATTTTACAAAAGATGCTGATTGTGCCACCAATATGTGCAATTTAAACTTCAATATTTTCCTTGTGTTATGCAAAATGTATCTTCCGGGGATTGCTATGGCTGCCTCTGCATATCAATAGACAAACTATTGCATATACTGTAATGTGCATCTCCTGTTAGCACAGAAGATCTTTCGATTTCCTCAGGGGATAAAAGACAGTGATACTTGCTGGCTCCTTTGCTATTTTGATTTCATTAGATTCTTCAAAATTCTATTGAGTGCCTAAGATTCTGCACGGTGGTTTAGAAAGAATCAAAAACAGACACAACATGCTGCTATCTTCAAGATTCTATAATCAAACAAGAAGGATAATTGGTCTCACTTATTCTGATCCAAGCAATAATATACTAAAATGGACGTATAAACAAAGTGCTGTGGGCTTTGAAGGAGTTTCAAGTTTGAAGGAGGGATAGTTTGGATACAGAAAGGCTTTATAAAAAGTAGAGTCAAGTGGCAGGCTGAGTGTAGAAAGGCACTTGAGGAAATGGCAATATGATTTAAGGCACTTAGGAGGAAGATACATATTTTCTTTGGTCTTACATGTCATGTTTTGTACTGGGGCCTTATATTTGTTTGCTTACTTAATCTTCATAAACAACTTAGAATGCACATGATGCTGTTTCCATTTTCAGGTAACAGCGAAACCCAAAGGGAGTAAAACACCGAGAAAGCTGGTGTTTAACCTAAATTTTTCCGACATCAAATCCCATGTTCTTCCCTTACAATCTGTTTGGTCTAAAGGAATGGAATTAATTAGAATTTGGATCCCTGAAATACAGAAAAATGAGTAAGATGATCAGTGGAGGTCTTATAGAATCAAAATTTTTTCAACTAGATACTAAAATATTCAGAAGAAACAAGGTATCATGTTCAAATATATATGGGAAACATTAAGCTGTATTCGATTGCACCATTCATAGGTTCACATTGCTTAAATGAATACTACATACCCTGCTAGAATGTGAACAGTTGCCTACAGAGTTGTGTGTAGTGGATGATCTGCACAACCATATCTCACAAAGCAGCTCTATCTCTTCCTTGAATATTTACAAATAACATTTGTAAGTGTAAGATTTCAGGAAATACATTTAGTACTTAAAGTTTGGAAAGTACTTAATCACAAGGAATTTCTGTAGTGTATATTAACATGGCTAGAAATATTATTTTATGAAGCGTCATTTGGAAAACAATGGGATTAACCAGTCATACTGGTTGGGTCAAGATAAAATAGAGAAGTTTGGCCACAAAATTTTTACCTGGAAATTCTGTGGAAAGTATTCATGTATCAGTGTGGATGATGTTGCTTCTGCTTTCATACTGTTCACATTTTACTTCCCTGATTTCCACTGCTTGTGTGTGCTGAAAATGGGTTGTAAATGAAACTATGTATGTATTCCTTCCATCTTTGAGTGAGCTGAGGGAGTCTGAGCTGGCTGGAGCCTCTGAGATTACTACCTCCAGTCCAAGAGACCTTGTGGATTTACTTTATTGTACAAACAAACATCATCATTTTTAAGCATTCCATGCTGTAGGAAAGATATGCACTAATTTTAAAATACCTTAGGGATTTCTCGCTAAAAATTCCAATTCTGATTTATAATGACGAGGGTTTTTTCTTCCATTTTCTTCCACAACATCAGAAATACTAGTAGAGCCAGTGTTACAGGAAAGTAGTACTACTAAAAAATGTAAATTAGCTGGGTGTGGTGGCGTACGCCTTTAATCCTAGCACTTGGAAGGCAGAGGCAGGTGGATCTTTGTGAGTTCAAGGCCAGCCTGGTCTACAGAGTGAGTTCCAGGACAGCAGGGGCTATAGGGAGACTCTGTCTCGAAAACACCAAAAAAAAAAAAAAAAGTAAATTATACTATATACAAAAGAGAATCAGTTCTGTAAGAATGGCCTTTATTGTCACTTTGCTTATCAATTAATGTGAACATTGCATTAATTTGATTATAAATTTGGAGATAACGGCCATTGCTCATTAATATGCAAACCTCTAGAAGATGCGCACTGTGAATCCATAAAGGTGAAGGAGGCATTCAGGACAAGGAGGTACCATTCCTTAAACACTCAAACATCATTTTAATTGAAAAACTTTGCACAACTGAGAGAATGACAAAAATGCTATTTTTTTTTCTTTTATTATTGATGCTTTGTGTATTTCATACAACATTTTCCAATTCAGTTCAGGCATATATCCCCTTCCCTTCCCCCCACCCCACCCCTATCCATCCCAGATTATGCATTCTGCTGTAAGTTTTCTGCATCTTTCTCTGCTTTTATGTTTTGTTTTTTCATTTTTTTTAACAATAAATGATAATTTGTGAGTACAAGCATCCTTCATGTAAAACCAATTTGCAAGCAGTTGTGCCCAAACCCACACAGCTCATGGGTCCCACCATCCAGCAGGGGGGGCTTGTATGTTCAATCAAGTTGATCAAATGAGTGTCCAGTCTATATTGTTGTAGTTTCACCATTAACCCCAATCGAAGCCCTAACATTCTACCATAGCCCCCTCTTTCCGCAGATTGTTCCCTAGGCTTAGAAAAGGGGGCAAGGTGGATGGAGAAGTAAAAATACTCTTACTTTCTCTGGAGCTGAGTCTTGTCTCTCATCAGTTCTGCAATTTTTCTTTCATGCGGCTGCCCAGCTTGTCCAGGCATAACCTTTCGATCCCCACTGATGAAGCAATGCAATTAGATATTTAGGTTTAAACAATATAATATATAGCCTTTCGATCCTATAATGAAGCACACATCAATTAGACTATTATAGGTATTAAAACAGTACTAATTGTTATGGTAGGTTTCTTTGGTATAGACACAGATGTTGGCATGGTATTGTTAATTTTCATGATTTACATTTCTTCTGTTAAGTATGGCAGGGTCTTCGTGGATTTCTGTAACATCTTCCTAACCATTAGAGGTTATGTAAGCTTGGGCATCAGCAGTGGGTTATTCCTCCCAAGGAGAGAGCTAATTAGACAATTAGAATTGTGATATACAGGACTATGGCTGCCCTATCTGAAGTATTTCCAGGCAGGTGGGTTGTAGCTGGTGCTGACGGGGAGTCTCTGCGTGACTCAAGGAGACCTTCATATTTGCTTTATTGGTTTAGTGGCCTTTGGGATTAACACTCTATGGTATCCAGTGACCATCTGTATACTTACAAGTGCAGTCTCCATACAATCTTTCCCATGTTATATAATTTCCCCAGGTCTTCAACAGCAAGGCCTTATCGCCTCTCTTCCTGCAGATATCACAGTTTGGAGGGCAATGACTTTACCATTTTGTGGGGAGCTGGATCCCCTCTTCAAACATCTCCTTGGTAGAGTAACCCATTGTTGATGTCAGAAACTCCTGTAGTAAATTATATTTTGTTTAAGTGCATAGCTTAAGGAGACTTTGCATTATATTTGGTCTGAATAGAGACTAATCCCTTTTCACAGTTTCTATGTCCTTTTAGTCAATTAAAGAAGGGCAGTTTTACTGTTTTTACAAGAGAACTAACTCTATAACAGCTGGCTCCAATCCTACACTGGAGAACAGACCTAATCGTCATCTTATTTCTCTTATTCTATGGGGGGAGTTAAGAAGTCTCGTTGTATTAAAACCTTTGCGGCACTAGAAGGTAAGCTTCGTTAGGAATCGATTAAAAATAGTTGTTACTGTAGGTCCAGAGGCGGGGGGGGGAGCCTGATGTCTGCAGCAATCTGAGGATTTCTTCCCTTCAATGTCCAGAGAAGTCAATCCTTCTCTGGCAACTTTTCTGGTACATCTCTACTCACTGCAAAAGCTGCATTTACCAGGTCACAATAGCAAAAAAACTGGGAATCAACCCAAATGCCCCTCAAACTGCACGAGTGGATGAGAAAATGTGGTATTATTCACACAGTGAAGTTCTTTGCAGGAGTAAAGAACGAAAAATAAAAAAAAAACTTTGCAGGTAAATGGATGGAGCTTGAAAGACAATTCATTGTTAAGTAAAGTAACACAAGTCCCAGAAAAATAACAAACGACAAATGGCTATCCTCTCATATGTGGATGCTGATACCAATAACCCAGTTATAAATACTTCTTGTGAGAGCAGGGATGCATTACTAAAAGCGACAACAACAGAAGGATTGCATCAGAAGCTGAGAATCTGTTGACTCAGGAGGGATGTGGAGAGGGGTGGGAGAGGGCCACGGGGGTTGTATATTCGATTGGTGGATGTTTAATTGACGTTGAGTTCAACACGTATCCAGTTTTGCCCAGACTCTGTCTACAGGAACATGATGTTTTATGACTTAATAAAAGTAAATAGTGCATATTGGATTAAACATTTGGTTTGAAGGCTTTGATAAAAACGGAAATGCATTGAGTATAATTGGATATAAATTGCTTCTTGTCCACATTATGCTTTAACTAAGTTTTTTTTCCTTTGTATAACAATTACTTTTGGGATTTGGTATAAACAAGATCTTCTCTATAATTTTGCTGTCATAGTATCCCTGGTCGCAATCTCTTTCACCTTATAGGATGAAGTTAACTCAAAAATAAACTTTTTCCCAAGTTATTCACATACAGTAACCCAAAACAGCTCGGTGTGAACTTGATGAAAATCTGTGCCTGATTCCACCTATAGGTGATGTATTACAAACAACTGCTTTTTTGAGACCTGTCAAAAAAACCTAAATAAAAAAACCTTAAATAAAAAAGGGGGATATAGATAGATATGAAAACTTTTTGTCAAAAAAACCTTGCAACCCAAATCTTAAAACTAACTATGGGAAAGGATTTGTATGTTCCAACAGGCCAGAGTATCACCAACTTAATGGCTGAGAAACAAAAATGCTATTGTTAAAGAAGGATAAAATGTATGTTGGGAAGTTATGAATGTCTAAAATTTCCTGGGATTATTTTTTCAAGGATTGATTCATATTCAGATTAGCTTCCTGCCAGATGGAAGAAAAACACAGTAAATCAGCTTTTGCAGGAGACAAATCAAAAAGAAGCACAAGCTGCTATTTAAAGGATTTTTTTTCTTTTTGTCATATTAATAGCACATTAACCTGTAGGGAATGTTATTGCAAGAAGAAAAATTAAAACGGATACCCTCCCATTCTTTATGAATAATCAATATTTTTTAGTTCTCTGGGTTGGGAAAAACTTGCCTCTTAGACAAAACATCTAGGAAAGGATTTCTGTTTAATGATGGCCAATTCTCATGCACTCTAAGTAAAAATAAAACAGTAAGTATGTCTAAATTGGAGAAAACTTCTTCCTCTTGCACCCAGTACACTAATTCTTTATGTAGTCAATCTTGAAAAAGATTAAGTATATAATATGTGACTGGATCTCTATCTTTGGAAAATCACTAAAATTACTACATGGCATTTAGGAGCAGTGCTGGTGAATCTCATGCTGTGCCTTTAAGGAGCAGCCTCTGAGCTGGTTATTTGAGAAATACATTAAAACAGCTTGACAGAACAGTGTCTCCACCTCCCTCCCTCCCCATGCTGGAGCTAGACCTGAAGCTGAATTGTTCTTTGAACAGGGAATCATGCTCTCCTATCAATTCTTGCTCCCTGGTTTTTGATTTTTCCATTTGTTCTTGTCACAATATCTTTGTGTCACTCTTCATGTCTTTCCTGTTCTGCTTGCTTTCCTTGTGCTTTTCTCTCTCCTGTGGTTGGATAACTTCTGTGGGCTGAAGCCTAGGCTGAAAGCATCCACACTCAGTCCATCTGCCTAAGTTGGCTTGATCTAGATGCTTTTGACCTTGTCTGTCTCAGCTTTGCACAATAATTTGAGGTTAAAAATAATAATTTAGCAGTTGTTTTCCTGAGGTCCTACAGAGTGCCCATCTTTTCAACAGTTCTATAAGAGATACGTTGTTATTATTTCATTTTATAGTTGAGGAAGTAGTCTGAGACAGTTTAGGAATCTAGCCAAAGATCACAGAACTTGTAATTAAAAGACCTTGGCTTCAGACAATAATGAGTCTGAATAAAAAAAAAAAAGATCTCTTTAAATGTGTGGCATATTAGAGCTTTTTAAATTATAATGTGTCAATTAATCAACTGGAAATATCATTAAAATGTAGTCATGGGGTTAGAGAGATTAGAGAAATGGCTCAGCAGTTAACAGCACTGGCTGCTCTTGTAGAAGACCTAAGTTCAGTTCCCAGCATTTACATGGCACTAGCAACTGTCAGTATCTCCGGTTCCAGGGGATCCGATACCCTTTTCTGGCCACCAAGGGCACTGCATGCTTGGGTGCAATGGGTAAGTACATACACGAAGACAAAACACTCATACACATAAAATTAAAAAAATAATCATAAAAAGAAATTGAAAAGCAGGTCATTATGCTTTAGATGTAGAATGTGACTTTAAGAAAAAGTAGACTTACATGTTTCAAGTAAATTGACAGAGAAGGTTGTAACATAAGGTCTCAAATCACAAGAAAGAGGGAGTACCACTATTAATTTTAGAAAGAACAAACTTCACAGAAAGGGATTGTTTTTGAGAGATAAATGAGTATATTACATAATGATAGAGGGTGCAGTTCTCTAAGAAGAGGGTGACTAGATCAGGAGAACAAGCCTTCTTGAATGAGATTTGTATCCTTATACCAAAGACTCCATAGAAATCCTTCCTGCCAATGCCTTAATCCTGAGCTTCTGTTTAAATACCTATATATCTAATTGAGTGTGCTTCATTAGTAGGATCAAAAGGCTATATATTATACTGTTTAAATACCTATATATCTAATTACGTGTGCTTCATTAGTAGGATTGAAAGGTTATGCCTGGACAAGCTGTCAGCCCATGAAAGAAAACAGCCAGAATTGACTAGAGACCAAGACAACAGCTCCAGAGAAAGTAGACTGGTTTGCTTCTCATCCACCTGTGCCCCTTTTCTAAGCCTAGGGAACAATATGCGGAAGATGGGGCACGGTAGAATGTAAGGGCTGCGATTGGGGTGAATGGTGAAACTACAACAATATAGACTGGACACTCATTTGATCAACTTGATTGAACATACAAGCCCCCCCCCCCCGCTGGATGGTGGGACTCATGAGCTGTGTGGGTTTGGGCACAACTGCTTGCAAATTGGTTTTACATGAAGGATGCTTGTATTCACAAATTATCACTTATTGTTAAAAAAAATGAAAACAAAACAAAAGAAAGAAGTATCCTTATGTTTAAACACAAATATCCTAGACATCACTCAGAAAAGATACTTCTTTTGCACCCGATAAGAATAGTACAGAATCCCATAACTGAGCACACAGAGACATGGTCATGCCGAGGCAACACATCTACAATCCAACCTCTACACATAAGCCCCCAGCATCATAGAACAAGGACCCAAGAAGGCATTAACTGCCTCTTAACACTCATCAAGGAAGCTCCTCCATGCAACAGGAGATCAGGAACTCAAAAGGGCCTGAATGGCCAAACTATGAAGATTAGGAGTCTACAGAGAGTGGTTCCATGAACAGGCTGCCTATATTCAGCTTCATCCACCCAGGCCTCAGGGAGCATTTCAGAAGAGGAGGTGGAAAGTTTGTAAGAGCCAGGGAGGTGATGCAAGACCAAATGGAAATGAACCCTACAAGCTCCTGGGACCCTGATCATACAAACCTACAGCATCAGTATCAGCATGCTCAAGACCCATGAAAGCTCAGCTGGACAAAACCCCAGCACAGAACTGCAGAAATGGGTAGCAGAGCCCAACATTGGCTGAGGAAATATTGGTGGCAGATGGCGGTCAGGTGAGGAAGACCTGGCCTCTTTAGAAAAGAGACTCTGGATAGACTGACTAGAGCTCAGGGGAGGAATGGTACCGAGGAGTGAGCAGGGAGAGTAATTTAGTCCCAGTACTAATGACAGAAGGTGTGAACTGCTGGGTGGGGGCGGGGGCACCTGTGGGAGGGTGCCAAGGGAGAAGCAGGTATAATGGCGATTAAGACTGATTGAAAAATTATATATGAAACACATAAAAATTTCAATAAAAGAGAAAAAGGAAAAAAAAGTAAATATTTAAAAAAAATTAAATTTACAAAAAAATTCTGTGGAAAACACAGAATTGTATAAAATCAAATATGTATGTCGTTTAATGCTTTATTTAAAAAGTTCATGCAACTAATACTATTATATATAATTAAATTATTCATCCTATCACAAAGATACATACACATCCATGTTTATTGCAGCTCTCTTCACAATAGCCAAGAGCTGGAACCAACCCAAATGTCCCTCAACTGAGGAGTGGATGACAAAAATCTGGTACTACTCAGCTCAGTGGTAAAGAAAGATGACATCATGAACTTAGCAGGTAAATGGATGGAACTGGAAGCCATTATGCTAAGTGAAGTTACACAGTCCCAGAAAAACAAGTGTTGAATGGTCTCCCTCATTTGTTGATTCTAACACCAAATGCCCAGATGAAAGGCAAGCTGACCAACATTATTATTAAAGTTCTGTTTTCATCTGAAAGCATCTATGTTGTTATAATGTAAATCTCTTAATGGGCTCTAGAATTGAGCCACCACTTACTTTCAGAACCTGTAATTACTGTATATGAGTGGAAAGTATGTATGCATATTTTAATGTAATATAAAATTAAAGATGGAAAATATGAATCCCTAAGCATAAGAAAAGACTGAGAGAAAGATGCAGGATAGGTATGGATGACCTGGTGTGGGGCAGGGGGAAGGGAAAGGGAAATATGTCTAAACTGAACTGAAAAATGATATCTGAAATACACAAAACATCAATAAAAGCATTATTTTTAAAAATTGTTTATAATTACCAAATGATAAATATTGTTCTATGATCAAGGAATTATTTCCATTTGGTCTTCTCCATTGTTCTGAATATTTGTACCTATGTATGCATATATTAATAATATATTTTAACTGTCTGCTTTATGATTTCACTTGGCTAATGGACAGGCTCACATAAACTCATGTTTAGGGATAGTTTCTGTTTTGCTGCTGCCATTGTCAATATTTCCTGTTTCTCTCCCAAAAGGAACCCAGGCTGCACAATAAAGTATGTGGACGGATGATCATTTTATTTACTAAAGCATCATCATCCACACGTTTCATTTGAAATTCATCATCAGTATCATTTAAATGATGATGTTGGATGAACCTTTGAGGGAGTACAAATACAGCATAAACACTCATTGAAACTAAAAGTTTTCTCTAAAAATATTTGATGTACCACTCCTATAAAAATTGTAAACTATTTTTAAAGTCCTGCAGTGTTATGAATTCCACAGGTGTCTGTGATAGTGTTCAAGAAGGGAACAAGGACAAATCAGACATTGTGAGTTTTCCTGGCTTCAGTGAAAGGTAACTGAACCCAGGATAAAGTTAGGTCTAACTTATATAAAAGTAAATGCAATGTCATGACTATAAATGCTTTCCTGAGACCCTGTGAGCCATGATAACTTGCTTTATTGTCCCCTAAGGTGAAAAGAAGTGATAAAGTAAGTCTCCTTGAAAGGTAGTAATTCTTCTCATTTTATGGTGGTATTCACAAAGAAATGTATTTTTTCAGTTGCATCCTGTTATATTTTACCCCTTTCACCTTCACACTAACCCTGATATACTGTTGCCTCTATTATATCTTAATGTCAGCCAACTACCATTTTAGTTGATTTTATCTTTCAGTGATCCTTAAAGGTACTTAAATACTTATGTTATTTCTCTCCTTGGGAGACTTCCTAATGGAAGAGATGATATGGAAGAACAAAAGCATAAAAAAATTCCTATTCGATAAAAATTCCTTCTTCCCTCTCCTTTTGCTACACGGGGTAATACTGGTTACCCTGTTGCAAATTTATAAGCAATAAAAACACTATTCTATGAAGTGGAATTATAGGACATCTGTCAAAATCAGTACCTGTGATGATTCAGACATCAGGTTAATAAAACTAATTTTTCCTAAGGGTTTCATGCATTTGAGAGTTATTATCTTCTCCCATCTTTTCCACTTACCTGCCTAGTAACAACTCAAAATGTTCAAGATTAGTAGATAATAGATTTATATTGTCTGAACAACTATGATGTAATTATGAGAGTACCCTAAACTATCCTATTATCTAGCAAACAAAACTAAAACATGCACCAACCCACATAATTGTTGGCCCTTCTTCACTAAAGGATTCCCATTGCTTCCTGTCAGTTGAGAATTACCATCTGTGAAATTGCAAATTCAGTTACTGAATTTCAATGTACTGGCTATCTGTTGCTCCTGCCTCACAGTTGGTTGTCCTAGAAAAAAGGAAAGTGTGTTTTGTGATTTCTCTGTTATTTCTCATTTAACTGTCTCCTTAGAGTTTGGGGCAGAAAAATATTATCAGTTCAGAAATTCTTTCCAAATCTCTTTTCACAAGTGATATTTCATGCACTATCTTAATTAAGTTAAACATGCAAATAATTCCAAATAATAAAGCACCACATTGTTCTGTTCTGTTATCTCTCATTATATTATAAATTGGGCATAAAGCCCCGAGCTTAATAATTAAAGGACTGTCCAATAAAAATTGCTCATATATCCCAACATGTCACATCTATTTAAAATCTACTCAGTTCAAATAAAAGTATCTAGTAGAGTTCTGTTAACTTTAATGATAGACTAAGTTCTTAAAACAAATTCCAATTCAGAAAACAATTTTAAAACCTAGACCTAATATAGTAAGCAACTCTGCAGAAGTTTTAAACAATCAACAAATGGAAATAGCATCGCATAGGAATATGTCCTCAGAAGAGGCCAGTTTGCTAGTTGTATGAAGTAAATTGTAAATCCAGTTGGTGGTACATGAAGTGATATAGGCACAAATAAAATGACTTTACTCTGTCTGGCAAATGTTGGCTGTGAAACAAAATGAGGGAATCTAACAAAGAAAAGCCCCAGAATGTATTAATTAATGGCATGTTAGTAAGTGAAAATTCTCAAATTTTCCTACACGTATCTTTGCTTGATACTGGAACTGTGCATGGAGGAAGTATAATCATTATAATCAATTATAAACTGAGAACAGAATTGCAGATCAAGAAAACTAGAGGTTTGGGATGGAAAGATGGTTTGGTGGTTAAGAATACTGGCTGATGTTAAAGAAGACCTGTGTTCAAGTTCCACTACCCACATGGCATCTAACAACCACCTATGACTCCAGTTTCATGGGAAACTAAGACCCTCTTCTGATCCCTGTGGGCATTTTAATGACATGAAGCCAGTACATTTACATTCATACACACAAAACAAATTAAAAATCAAATTAAGAAATAAAACAGAAGGTCCAGTACAGCTAAGACAATTACAGAGTAAAAAAAAAAAAAAAAAAAAAGAAAA
>VZQC01006699.1:291640-345723 GCA_009823505.1 Rhizomys pruinosus
CTCTCATCTCTCAGCAGGGAAGCTTCTGTATGCAGCATAGGCTGATGACACAGAAGGTCACAACTGACCAAGTTTCAAGGAATAAGAGATTGCAGAGTGCATATCCCTGAAGAAGACATTTATTAAACTTCACCCTTTCCTGCTTTTGCTTTTTATTTCTTTTTTTCCAGCATTAAAATTCTTTCATACAATTGTTTCCTCTCCTTTAATATAAGCTAACTCAATAACTTTTTGAAAAATTTTTCAAGCAACAGAAAAAGAACGAATCAATTTAGGACTCATAAATTTCATGCACAATAAAGAATGGAATTTAGATATACCACATATTGGCATCTTTTTACAATGAACAATTTTCAAAATCTGGAATGCTGAAATACAGAATAAAATAATTAGGCCCAGGTTAGATGATGTTAAATTGAGCAACATCGTCAGGTAATGTATGTGCACATGTTTACATAGAGTACACCAGATAATGCCTACATTCAATGTTTTGAAAAAAATATTGTTGAGATATATTTAATATCCCAAAATATCCAGGTAGTTATGTCCAAAGTATAATTTCCCTTCATCTACGTGTACTTCGAAAAGTTCAGTTTGAGAAAACCTTCTATAATAAGATAACGATGGAATCTCAAAATAAGCTTGGCCGTTCTCCTAAGCCAGACTGTGTCCTATCGCACTCCAGTAAACATCACTCTATAAAAATACTAAGAATGTACTTGTATTTTTATACACTTTACAATTAATAATCACAGTTTGATTCCTAATTTCATTTCCTTGTATCGATAAGTCATACCTTACGTTTATGCGACCATGCACCTCACTCTACCCTGATCTTCCCCTTCAGAGGCCTATGAATCTAAGTATCCATAGTTATAAGACTACACCCAATCAAAATATATTGCTCTGCAGATGTCACTTAGCAATAATAACTACCCCCCCCCCCCTACCCCCCTACACCCCCCCCACCACCCCCACCCCCCCCCCCCCCCCCCCCCCCCCCCCACAGAACAACCCACTTAGCAATATTTCCGTTCATCCAGAATTAATATTTAGAGTGGGACAAAGGGTTCACTTGCCCCTTTCTCTTGGCTGTAGTTCATATAAGCAAACTTAAAATCATAGAAATGATAAGTTTAAAATAGCTCGCCAGCACCGAAATCCCATTTCATTAAACCTAGAGATCGTTTATGCGAGGTTTTCGCAACTTGTTTGGTTTCTACTGTAGAAATAAGGATGTTGACTCACACCTATAGTTATGTCCTTATTCAACTCCTGGACACAGTGCCACAGGCTTTAATCCAGAAGGCATAGACAACACACATCTTGGTGAGATCATTTCAGTCGGTCTTTACATTAGCATTATTTCCAGGTAGCTCACAATCAGAGAGAACCACTGGCGCAAAAACAAAACACACAAAAACAAACAAACAAAACACAGAATTTTGAAGGTGGAACAAGTGGGAAGGGACTAGGAATGTGAAGATGGGGGGGAAAAGTGGGAAGAAACGGAGGACACAGAGTGGCGGAAGGTTTAAAATTGCAAAATGAGCCGAGCGGGGGGGGATGATTATAAAAGGAAATACAACACAGACCATCACAGATACCAACAAGCAGATATGCATGACCACTTCAGGGGCGGCTCATAAAGACCCAAACCCCCCCCCCCCCCCCGACCCCCCTTGTGGGAAAACCGTGCTTAAGAAAGAGCAGAAGTCTATGCTGATGGCAGATGGTGCGCCCGTGAAGTTGCTCCTCCCGGGATTACCAAGGGAAATCGTAGTAGTTAAACGCACTTTTTGGCCACGGTGGTCACGCCAAGAGTCTTGCTTTGTCTACAATGAGCCAATATAGTCCATAACCAACAAGAAGTCCCGACACACAAAGGTTGTGAAAGGTATTTTGTAAAGACAGTGCAACGCGAGGTGAGAGGACATCCTCAGATATATATAGATATAGATATTGAATCTATATACTATATTATATTATACTATATTTTATATATTATATATATGTGTGTGTATTTCATTTTTTTTTATTCGAGACAGGGTCTCCGGTAGGTCCCAGCTGGTCCTATGGAACATCAACTCGTAGACAGGCTGGCCTTGGAACTACAAAGATCCCACCTGCCTCTGCCTTCCTAGTGCTAGGATTAACGGCGTGCGCCACCCTGCCTCGGCTGGGACGACTCATATTTTAGCATCGCAAACACAAAGCCCCACCACCACCTCTTTGGTCTTGGCCATGTAGAATTTTCTTCTCTCAATGGCATTTTGAAAATCTTCTTCCCCTAACACATTCTTGAGTTCACTCGAGGCTCAATAATCCTCAATATATTGCATATGTGTATGCACTTTTGTACGGCAGAAGATGCGAATTTTTCAAATTCAGACTATGACCTCAAGAAAAAAGACACATCCAAGAGCCATATAAACATGATTACACATACAGGTAAGCATAAATATGTATGTAATTTATGAGTTTTATACAGTGTTTATTTGTTTGTTTGTTGTTTCTTTGTTGAGATAGAGTTCACTGGGAAGCCTTGGGCAGCATGGAACTCATGTAGATCAGACTGGCCTTGAACTCACAGAGATCTGTCCCTCTTCCTCTAGAGTGCTTATATTAATGGTGTGTGTCACCATGCCTGGCCTATCTTCACCACAACACTTATTATTGATTAAAGGGGAATTTCATAATGGGAATTTTGTACAAAAGGTTGAACAGAACATACAAAATCGATATACCATCAACTTCCCTACATTTTTTCAATCTAATTTTCTTTATTTAAGACTCTAGCTACTTGTTTATATCAGGTCTTCAACAGCAGGGCCTTATCGCCTCTCTTCCTGCAGATATCCCAGTTTGGAGGCAAGGAGCCTTTACCATTTGTGGGGGCTTGGATCCCCTGGCCAACATCTCCTTGGTAGAATAATCCATTGTTGATGTCAGAGCTCCTGTAGTAATAGATTTTAAGTGCATAGCTTAAGGAGACTTTAGCATTATATTTGGTTCTGAATAGAGAATAATCCTTTTCACAGTTTCTATGTCCATTAGTCAATTAAAGAAGGCAGTTTTACTGATTTTACAAGAGAATACCTCTATAACAGCCAGCTCCAATCTACAGCTGGAGAACGACCTCATCATCATCATATTTCTCCTTATTCTCTGGGGGAGGGGGGTTAAGAAAGTCTCTCCGGCACAACTGCTTGCAAATTGGTTTTACATGAAGGATGCTTTTACTCACAAATTATCACTTATTGTTAAAAAAAACTAAAACAAAACAAAACAAAAAAAAACAGAGAAAGATGCAGAAAAGTTACGGCAGAATGCATGATCTGGGATGGGTAGGGGTGGGGTGGGGGGAAGGGAAAGGGATATATGCCTGAACTGAATTAGAAAATGATGTATGAAATACACAGAGCATCAATAAAAAAAATAAAATGACAATAGCAATGCTCTTTGCAGCTGCTTCAAATTTTAAATCAATAACCCAAATTAGCAGCATATCTTTTATGATGAATTGGTTTCACGTAGCCTACTTTTTTCTAACATCGTCTTTGCTCAAGTCATTGAGTTTCCATGATTATATACTCACAATTTATTCTCCTATGCTAAACATTATTGTTTTGCAAATAACTCTAGATTTGCAATTAAATTCACTTACAGAGACTGAGTTGATTTATTAACAATAATTCAGTCAGTATATTTATTTATTTTGTTTTTTTATTTTATTAATGTACTCTTTGATCATTTCATCCATCTTAGACATCCACACTCTTCCTTCACCCTCTCTTATCCCCCTGCTACCCCCACCATCCCTCCTCTTCCTAAAAATTCTCCCTCCCATTATCATGTCTTATTGTTTTGTTTTGTTTTGTTGGGAGTTTTGTGACCTACAGAGTTTAACCAGGGCCATCCATCTGAGCCTAGGCGAGAAACTGGAGAATAAGGGAATCAGCTACATCACTAAAGACAATGGCTGATTCCTCCTCCCCCAGAAGACATCAGCTACAAATAGTTCCCTGAGAAGGAGCAAGGTCCCATGAGCCTCTCAACCATTAAAAATATATTTATATTTGAATTCACTAACAATGAAGTGGATATGAACTGAGTAAAATAACATTTCAGAAACCACTGGAGGAAACTGAAATCTTAATGAATAGGATGGAAGGTATTTGTTCTACCATTATAACTTACCTTGTATCTGCAAAGAGAAGAGAGGTCGTAACCCTGTACATATCTGTAATTCCATAATAAAGAAAGGGGACAGCTTGGTGGTTGGAGCATGCCAGGGAAATGGAACTGTGAGGATTCCCCAATGCCATCCACAAACATCAGCATTTATTAATTACATGGTCCTGAGATTCTGGCATTATAGTATATGTATCCTTTAGTTAAAGGTGCTGGAACCTATGTCAATACAAATCCTGAAAAGGTCCAGCTTTATGCTTAGTAATCCCAGTGATTTTTATCATATTATATTCTAAGAATAAGACTAGAAAAAGTGGGGCTGAATAACTGACAATATTCTGGCTTCTAAACAAAAGATACTAATGTGCAAAATTAATATCACACAAGATATGCCACAAATTAGCCTAATAGGTACCTAATAGTAAAGAAGGAAATCCTTCTAGAAAGGAATACTTCATATATATCAGTATGTGGCAGATAAGTCAGAGCAAAAGTCCTATATTAAAAGTTTGGTACTCACAGAGAAATTATGTAACTGGGAGAACATTATTTTAGGAAAAAAAAACATTAAGAGACCTTCAATTAATTCCTGGGCCTTTACTAGACACTGTCAATAGACAAGATATCTTAGTAACTACTAAAATGTAGACATCATTAGTTGAATTTCAGAATAATTTATTCTCCTTTCTAAGTCCCAGAACCTCCATAGCAAGTCAGATATATCTACACTCAGATTTTAAACTGTATGTCTCAGCCTACCTGACACCTGGTGTGACTAAATTCTACACCATGAGGTGAATGGAATACACTATCAAAAATAAACTTGATGTTCCTTTGAATACATTGATTCAATCAACTGAATGCAGCAAAATGGGACTGTATCTGTAGTGTCTTGGGTCATAAAATGAACCAGAACATGAAAAGCATAATGGAAGACAATCATAGGATATTGCAAAAATTAATCCTGGGGCTAGAGAGATGATTCAGTGGTTAAGAGCAATGGTTATTCTTGCAGAAGACCCAGACTATAATCCAAACATCCAATAGTGGCTAACAACCATCCATAACTCAAGTTTCAGGGGGTTGGGAATCTTCTTCTGTCCTCCATGGTCACTGCACGACACAGGTGCACTTACACACGTGCAAGCATAGCGCTCATACACATATTTTTTTTAAATAGTCAATCCTTACATTTCGCATACATACACACACACACAGGGGAGGGAGGAAGGGAGAGAGAGAGAGAGAGAGAGAGAGAGAGAGAGAGAGAGAGAGAGAGAACAGGAAGTAGATAAGGCTATAAATTCTCAAAGCCTCCACCCAGTGACATGTTTCCTCCAGTAAGAGTCTATCTCCTAAAGTTTCCAAAAATCTCCTTAAACAGTATCCATGCAGGACTTTTTCATTCATCCCACCACAGCAGTATATAAAGATCATCTCTCAAAATAAAGTGCTTTCTAAAATGTCTGAGGATATACCCCAAGTGTAGACCATATGCCTGGCATATGAAAGGGCCTTGCTTTGATTACCAGCATTGTCCAAAAAATGGGTGATATTGAAACAGCACTTATCCCAGACAACTAAAAGAAATAACAATGAAGCAACCAAACAAAATGGCAAAGGTCTATACTGTGGCAGTAGTAGTGAAGGATCAACTTCAATTTGATCTAACACAGTTAGTGATTAAATGTAGAAAGATGAAAAGGAGGAAGCAAGGATGAATGTCAGCTGTGACTTGGAATGAATGAGAACAGCAGGTAATATTAACCCTACATGAATGAAAAGATGATAAGATAGATGACTGATAGAGAGATAGATAGATGATAGATAGGTAGATAGATGATAGATAGATAGATAGATAGATAGATAGATAGATAGATAGATAGATAGCTTGCTTTTGCCATACAGGCTAGAATGAATTCAGACTAGGACAAAATGGGTTTCAGTTACCTTGTGAAATCTTATTGAAGATACTTGGAGATTGGAAGAAATAAGAGAGAGTTTATTTCAGAAGTATGAAAAAATAATTTAAGTCAAATAAGTATCTCAGATAAATTATGGTAAGCATGGAATATAAGATGAGGGCTCTGAGCTAGTCTTATAAAGCAATATTTTTAATTAGGCAAGGTGCTGGGGTTGTAAAGTAATAGAGTATTTGCCTCACATGTATGAGGCGATGGGTTCAATGCCCAGAATCACAGAGAAGAAAAGAGAGTCAAAGAAGAGAATTCCATGAAAATAATTTAAGAGTATACAGTAATGATAGAGGAACACAAGAAGAAAGTAAAATCACACAATCCAAATGAAGAGTCATTCACACAAGCAATGATCAACAGTAATGTTTGAGTAAATAGTGGAAATAGAGCATTGGGGAGCAAAAACCAAGTGAAAATATGTGGAGAAATGACTGAAATCTAAAAGAAAAGAAAATCTTTCTAGTATTTTGGATTGAAGTTGTACAACACCTAGATGGAATATATTAGATCAAATTTACCTCTTTCTTCATTTTTAAATTTTTTTATTAAGGCTGGAAAATGTTGAGCTTTTAAAGAGAAGTCAGGAAAATATAAGCTGAAAATATGGGACAAAGTATGTAACTGAATCCCTGAACAGTAAAGCAATACAACTGAAAAATCATAATGAATGATGTATGTTTTATTATTTCTTTTTGACAATTTCATAAATTCATATAAGATATTTTGATCATATTCATGCATGTTATCTCCTACCACCATCCCACTCTTGCTGTCCCTCTTCTTTCTAATGAGTCACTCTCCGACTTTGGGCCGTGTGTGTGTGTGTGTGTGTGTGTGTGTGTGTGTGTGTGTGTGTGTATGCGTGTGCACGGGCAGACAGGTCTTGTGTAGGTAGCCACAGCTGCTGTTTATGATTGCAATGACCATGTCATATCCAGAATAGAGTTTCATAGCACTTCTCCCCACCATAACCCAGTTCTTAACAACCTGCACCCATTTCTGAGATGTCCCTGAGCCTTGGAGGGAGTGATGATATAGATGCCCTATTTAGGGGTGAATGCTTAGCACTTGCTTATTCTCAGGACTTTGACCAGCTGTGAGTCTGCATTAACCACTTACTGCGACAAAAAGAGTTTTATCTCATTAAGGCTGAAACATTGGTCTTTGGGTGCAAACATATATACAAGCCAGAGGCCGGGCATGGTGGTGCTCGCCTTTAATCCTAGCACTTGGGAGGCAGAGGCAAGCGGATCTTTGTGAGTTCAAGGCCAGCCTGGTCTACAGAGGGAGTTCCAGGACAGCTGGGGCTACAGGGAGACCCTGTCTCGAAAAGACCAAAATAAATAAATAAATAAATAAATAAATAAATAAATAAATAAATGCCAGATTAACTACAGTTCCAGTTTGCAAAACACCAGTACTAGGTTCCTGCCTCTGGCCAGTGATGTCCTCAAGCATGGATTTGACCTAGCTTACAATAACCGGCAGGTATTTGCTCCTGGATCCAATCAGGAAGGAGTTAGTTTTCTTCCCAACTGTCATCACACTATTGCATCAGTGGGCTCATTTTGCCTCACAGGTTGTTAATGTAGTACACTGGGTTTAAAACTGTTGGTGAATTCCCCACTCTTATGCTGCAATCTATATAGTCTCTTCCAGTACCTTAATACTACCCATCAGGGAGGAAGTTCTAGATGGATTCCTGCTTGATTTCGCTGTATACTGCAATCGAAATCTGTTTTATCTTCTGCGGTAGGGTCTCAGGATCTAGTTTTTTAAGGCAACCAAAAACAATACCAACATCTTCTGTTGCCTCAGGAACTTTAGGATTCCTGACCTACAGCTTGTGGGAAGGTATTGCACAGCAAGCTCTGAGATTCTTATTTAAAATCTCTGTCTTCTGAGATCAACACTCTCTGTAATGCAGAGTACATATGCCAAAACTTTTTATACTATTATTTGTATTATTTTTACTTAGCTTATGAAATTTTAGGTTTTTATATGAGTTTTCATACAACCTTAGTTTTGATTAGCTATAGCCTCAATTCCTACCTATCCCTATGCTTCTTTCTTGTTCATATCTGTCCATTACTAATATCCCTCCTTTACTTTTATAACAATTTTACTAACCCCTTTCCTGGCTTAAGGCTTTTCTTCCCTCTGGTGGCTCTTTCCTTGCTCCTTAGCCTCTGTGAATACTCACTCCAGATTAGACACAGAAATCTAAAAATTCAAAGCTAGAATTGCCACATGAAAATGAACATATGGAATTGTCCTTGTGTACCTATACTACCTCACTCAGTATATTTTCCAGTACCATCCATTTTCCTGAAAAACTCATAATTTAATTTTTTAGGGTTGAGTACAGTTCCATCCCCATTCATCAGTTCATGGCCATCTAGGCTGATTCCATTTTCTAGCTACTGTGATAGAACAACAGTGAACATGGATGTGTATGTATCTATATCTTAAGTTAAAGTTCTCTATGTATATATCTAGGGATGCTATACCAAGATCACTTGGTAGCTCTGGTTTATTTTATAATTTTCTTTTATTTATTGTTATGTGTATGAGTGTACTGTCAACATGTAGGTTGGCACACCCGTGTCATTCAATGCCACAGAGGTCAGAAGTGGGCTTCGGATTCCCTTGGAACTGGAGTTAAAGACGGTCCTTAGCCGCCATGTGGATGCTGGGAATCAAACCCGGGTCTTCTGCAAGAGCAGTTGGTGCACTTAACTGCTGAGCCATCTCTCCAGCCCCGGTAGCTCTGTTTTTAATTTTTGAGAAACTTCACTGATTTCTATACTGGCTATACTAATTATATGCTTGTCAACACTGATTAGCAGTTTCCTTTTCCCCATTTCCTTGTCAAAATTTTATTTTTCTTGATTACAGTCATCGTGACTAGAATGAGAACAAAGCCAGAAGATAGGAAGTCAAGAGACTGAAGGCTGTTATTCTAGATGAGGAGCATACCAGAATGGATAGATCAACTTTCAAGTCATTTCAAAGAGGGATTATGTCATCAACCAAATATTCATCCCCTTCTTATGTACATATATGTTTGGCCAACTATTGCCATCCTAATGGGGCAGAAATAACAGAATTCCACTTCTGACCCTATGACTTTCAAGGACTCACCTGCTTCAGCCTATCTTCTCATGCACTGTAATAACCATAAATGAACAAATGCATTGTAGCAGTTTCCCCTTCAACCTGACCCCACAATGAGACATATGGAATGGAATCTGCACAGCTGTTATGCCACTGCAGCAGAGGTACTCAATTGGAAGCTTTAAATCACAGATCTTGAGGGAGTGTTGCACTTAATTATTATGGCATTGCTTGGTTCTGACGAGAAAACTAACAAAAATTAGAAAGGCATGCCTCTTAACTATGTCAACTGAGACTCAAAAGAACTGAGATGGAAAGAGAATTAATGTCAAGGCGGATCTGGAGGCTCACAGGGCATATAACACTGCCCTAAGCTACTGACAAAGAAAGGAAGAAACTGCTACTGGAAATCAGAACGGATTCCAGCACTGTTCTTACTCTAGCAGGGTGTATGTCTCAGAGGTACCAAGAGTTCTGGGTGACCACAACCTATGACCAGCAAAGAAGTCTCCATGACCTGGGAACCAACACATTTCCTAAGGGTAATCATATTTGTAGAAGTCCAACTTGTATCACAAATCAGCTTTCTAAGAGAGCTCCAAGCTCCTTTCTTTTTTTTTTTTTAATTTAATTTTTTTATTGATGCTTTGTGCATTTTGTACATCATTTTCCAATTCAGATCAGGCATTTTTCCTTTCCCTTCCCCGCCCCACCCCCACCCTATCCCAGCTCATGTATTCTGCCATAACTGTCTTCTCCTTTCTTAAGTGCATATATGTTTATGATGGAAAATAATATGGGACTATAAGAAGTTTTGAAATCAGACAAATTTGAATGTGTCATAGTTAATCTTCTGTTGCTGTGCTAAAATACCATCAGCAGAAGTAACTTGGGGAAGAAAGGGTTTATTTCAGCTTACGAGTTAAAGCCCATCATTGAGGTAGGTGAAGGCAAGAACTCAAGGGAGGATCCCGGAGGCAGGAACTGAAGCAAAGACCATGGAGAAATTCTGTTTACTGGCTTGTTCAGTCACTTTTCTAATACAGCTCAGTACAACCTGCCCAGGGGTGTCACTACCCAGAGTGAACTGAGCCCTCCTATATAGATTAGTAATTAAGAATTGCTAATTACTAGACATACATACTTAATTTGATAGACCTTAACATATATGACAGAATGCAATAAGAGTAGTGGGAATGGGACTGAAGAGATGGCTCCGCAGTTAAGAGCATTGACAGCCCTTGCAAAAGACCAGGGTTCAATTCCTTGCACTCTCACGACTAACAACTGTCAATAACCCCTTTTCTAGGGGATCTGAAACCCTCTTCTGACCTCCATGGACATTTTACGGCACCCGTGCACCTACCTACATGCAAGAAATACACGTGTACGTATAAAATAAAAATAAAAATAAGGTGTGTGTGGACTGGAGGGTCCTGTGGACTGGGCAAGTTGGCCCAGAGGGCTCTGGGAGCAAGGAGCTGAGGTTCGAACACAGAGTGCTGCCCAAACAGTTGGGGGCAGAGGGTCCCGGCATGCGGGCTAAACAAGCAACGCAACCTCCCCCTCACCGCCAACTGGAACCCCCCAACTGGAGCTCAGGAGAAAGTGGCTGGCAGCAGAGGGAATACCGTGTTCAGAAGGTGACATCCCGGTTGCTACCCACCCAGCTCTTGCAGAATAGAAAAGGAAAAGCGAACTATACCTTCAAATATAAAACCAAAATTGAAAGCCTAAAACCTAGACAAGTCAACACTCCATTCATAAGGAGGCTAAAACAAAGACACCGGAAGGAATCAAGGAAAGCAATCATTCAACAAGGTGAAGAGGCATTCAAGATTCACATCAGAATACAGGCAAAAGGCTAATCACATGCCGAGATCACAACGAAAGAACAATATGGGAAAAGCACAGAATAATTCCACACCAAACTGTATGGAGCCAGTGGAGGACTCCTACAATGGGATCTCCCTAGAGGTAACCCAGGACACAGATCCCAAAATAACAATCACAGATGTATTCAAAGAAATCATAAAACTAAGAGGAGAGAATGAAAAACTCAGGAAGGACCTAGAGTAAGACAAGGACAAACTTCCAAAAGAACTAAAAGGAGAAAATGACAGACTCCAGAAAGAGCTAGAGGGACAAAATGGCGAACTCCAGAAGGAAGTGGAAACTGAAAAGATCCCACGCTGAAATGAAAAAGGAAACCAATGAGCTACAAGAAAAGATTGAGAAGCTCCAAAAGGAAATTGAAATAGTAAAGAAAACATGGGAAGAAATGAAAAAGGAAATCAAACAGTCATCCAATCAAAAGGAAAGAGTGGGAAAATGCCCCAGAAGCAGAATGGAGAAAGCAGAAAATAGAATATCAGACCTAGAAAACAACATAGAACAACTAAAAAGCTCAAGTAAAGACTTTGAAAATTTTAAAAATACGCAAGAGTGGAACAACCAGGAAATGTGGGACCCTATGAAAAGATCAAACCTCTGCTTCACAGGGATAGAGGAAGGAGAAGAATCTCATGAGAATGGTATTGATAAGATTGTCAAAAAATAATAGAGGAAAATTTCCTCAAATTAAAAATGACAAACCCATACAAATACAAGAAGCAAGTAGAACACCAAATAGACCAGAAAAGAAACTCCCCCAGCCATATCATAGTTAAAATGCTAGACACCCAAAACAAAGACAAAATTCTGAAAGCCACAAGAGAAAAACAAGTTACATATAAGGGAAAACCTACCAGAATTACAACTGACTTTTCAGCACAAACTATAAAAGCAAGAAGAATGTGGACCAAAGCATTTCCAGTGCTAAACAACTATAAATGCCAACCCAGGTTAATATACCCAACAAAAAATGTCTATTCTAGTTGAAAGAAAGAGAAAATAAGCATCAAGATCTGAGGAGCAGAGAAGAAAAGAAAATCGGCAGACAGGCAAACCTGAAACGCCCTCTGCACAGGATCAGAGAAGGTAAATGGATGCTCTCTGTAATCCTTAGATTAAGAAATCAGAGTCACAAACCAGAGAGGTCCTCTGCACAGGAACAGGGAAGACAGATGCACCTCATGTCACAAAAAGAAAGAGATTCTTGCACCTTATTTGATTAATTTCTTCACTGCCTTTGTGACCACCCACTTTAGGACCTGAACCTGCTGGAGCTGGACTCCGGCACATAAGAATTGAAGGATTTTTTTTTCCAAGTCTGTAAAGAAACTCTTGGGGATTTTAATTGGGATTGCATTGAATCTGTATATTAATTTGGGTCATTTTTACTATATTAATTTTTCCCATCCATGAGCATGGGAGGTCTTTCCATCTTCTGATATCTTCTTCAATCACCTTCTTCAGGGGTTTAAAATTTTCATTGGAGAGATCTTTGGTGTCTTTGGTTAAGTTTGTTCCTATTTCATTGTTTTGTAGCTATTGTGAGTGAGAATGATTTCTTGCATTCCTTCTCCAGTTGCTTGCTGTTGTTGTAAAGAGAGGATACTGATTTTTCTAGGTTAATTTTGTATCCTGCCACTTCACTGAAACTCTTAATCATTTCTAGGAGTTTTCTGTTATCCCTTAGGTAGACTATAATATCATCTGCACAGAGGGATGGTTTGACTTCCTCTTTTCCAATTAACACTCCTGTAATTTCCCTTTCTTGCCTTATTGTCCTAGCAAGCATTTCAAGCACTGTATTGAAGAAGAGTGGTGATAGGGGACAGCCTTGCCATGTTCCTTCCTTTAAGGGGAACACTTCTAACTTTTCTCCATTGAGGATTATGTTGGCTGTGGGCTTGTTGTATATGGCTTTGATTATGTAGAGGAATGTTTCCTCCAGTCCAATTCCCTCTAGGCCTTTAAGCATGAAGAGATGCTGAATTTTGTCAAAGGCTTTTTCTGAATAAATTGAGATGATCTTGTGGGTTTTGTCTTTCAGTCCATTTATGTGTTTTATGATATTTATTGATTTATGTATCTTAAACCATCCCTGCATCTCTGGTATGAATCCAACTTGATCATGATGGATGATCTTTTTGATGTGGGTCTGTATGTGGTTTGCAAGTATTTTATTGAGAATTTTTGCATCTCTGTTCATTAATGAGATGGGTCTATAGGGTTTTTTTTGTGGTATAGTATTATTTTTATTTTTTTTTCTTTTTCTTTTTTTTTTTTTTTAATTTTTTTTTATTATTTATTTATTTATTTTTGTATGTGTATGAATGTACTGTCTGCATGCAGGCCTGTGCACCCGTGTCGTGCAATGCCGCGGAGGTCAGAAGAGGGTCTTGGATTCCCCTGGAACTGGAGTTCTCCTGGAATTGGAGTTACAGACGGTTCTTAGCCGCCATGTGGGTGCTGGGGATCGAACCCGGGTCCTCTGCAAGAGCGTCGTTGCTCTTAACCGCTAGGCTATCTCTCCAGCCCCAATGGTATAGTATTTTATTGTGCAGTTTTTTTTTCTTTTGGTTGTATAGTTTTCTTTTTTTGGTTGTGGTTTTGGTATTAGAGTGATGCTGGCTTTGTTTGAGAGGTTTCTGTCTGTTTGTATACTTCTGAACAATTTTAGTAATAATGGTTTTAGTCCTCTTTAAATGTTTTATAGAATTCTCCTGTGAAACCAACCGGGCCTGGGCTTTTTTAGTTGGGAGGTTTATTATTACATTATGGCTCTGGTTAAGCTGGCAATCTCTTCTTAGTTAAGCTTTGGTGAATTCCAGGATTTCAAATATTCATCTATTTCTCTTAGGTTTTCAAATTTATCAGAGTACAGGTTTTTTAATTATTCTCATATCATTGTCTGCATCTTTTCTCTGTCTGTTGTGATGTTTCCCTTTTCATCACAAATACTATTGATTTGGAGTTGCTTTTTCTTTCTTTTGGTTAACTGGGCTAGTGGTCTATCTATCTTGTTTATACTTTCAAAGAACCAGTTTTTTGATTCATTGATTCTTTGTATTGTTTTCTTTGTTTCTATTTCATTGATATCTGCTCTGATTTTTGTGATTTCTTCCTGTCTGTTGGGTTTAGGGTTCATTTGTTGTCTCTCAAGTATTTTTAGCTGTGACATTAGTTCCCTTGTTTGTCCTTTTTCTGCTTTGTTAATGTAGGCACTGAGGGCTATAAACTTCCCTCTTAGGACTGCTTTTAAACTATCCCATAGGTTTTACTGTCTTGTATTATCTTTTTCATTTAGTTCCAGGAATGTTTTTATTTCTTTCTTTATTTCTTCCTTGACCCATGCATTATCCAGGAGTGTGTTGTTTAGTCTCCATGTGTTCTTCTAGATAGTTGGGTTTATTCCAGTGTTGATACTGAACTTTATTGCCCTGTGGTCTGATAAAATGCATGAAATTATTTCAATGCTTTTGTATTTGTAGACTTTTTTTCTCTATCCCAGTATGTGGTCGATTTTGGAGAAGGTTCCATGGGGTACTGAATAAAAAGTATATTATCTGGTGTTTGGGTGGAATATTCTGTAGATATCCGTGAGGTCCATTTAGTATATTGTGTTGTTCAGTACAGATGTCTCTCTGTTTATTCTTTGTCCAGTTGACCTATCTGTGGACTCAATGGGGTACTGAAATCCCCCCTCTATTAGTGTGCTGAGATCAATCTGTGCTTTGAGGGCCTATAGAATTTTTTATGAAGTTCAGTGCACTGCAATTTGGTGCGTACATATTCATGATTATGAAATGTTCATGGTTAATTGTTCCTTTGATAAGGATGTAGTGGCACTCTTTGTCTCTTCTGATTAGTTTTACTTTGAAGTCTATTTTGTCTGATATTAGAATAGCAACTCCTGCTTGCTTTTTGATACCATTTGCTTGGAATAATTTTTTCCATCCTTTCACTTTAAGTTAGTGACTATCCTTGGGGGTAAGATGGATTTCTTGTAGACACCATACAGATGGGTTCTGTTTCCTAGTCAATTCCCCCAGTCTATGTCTTTTGATTGGGGAGTTAAGCCCATTAATATTTAAAGTTATTATTGAGAGATGTGTGCTGCTTCCTTTTGCCTTATTTTCTGTTTGCATTCTTGATTAGCTTTCTATTTCTGCAGTTATGCTTTTATTCATTACTCTCTCTAGGTGCTTGGGGATAGTCCTTTTCTCTGACCTTTGAATTGCTTCCAGTATTTTCTGAAGGGTTGGTTTCCTGGACTTGAATTCTTTCATCTCTTTTATGTCATGAAAGATTTTTCTTTTTCCTTCAACTATAATTGACATTTTTGCAGGACTTTAAAAATAGTTTACAATTTTTATAGGAGTGGTACATCAAATATTTTTAGAGAAAACTTTTAGTTTCAATGAGTGTTTATGCTGTATTTGTACACACTCAAAGGTTCATCCAACATTATCATTTAAATGATACTGATGATGAATTTTAAATGAAATGTGTGGATAATGATGCTTTAGTAAATAAAATGATCATCCGTCCACATACTTTATTGTGCAGCCTGGGTTCCTTTTGGGAGAGAAACAGGAAATATTGACAATGGCAGCAGCAAAACAGAAACTATCCCTAAACATGAGTTTATGTGAGCCTGTCCATTAGCCAAGTGTGATGGTTAATCCTGGGTGTCAACTTGACTGGACCAAGGAACAAATAAGAGAAAAAGGGTCTTCTGATTGGACCACCTCAACGCGGATGGGCCACCCCAAATGTGGGCATTACCTTCTGCCGGCAGGCAGTATTTAAGGCCACAGCAGCGGGAGCTGGTCCCTTTTTTTCTCCTGCGGCTTGCCTCTCTCATCTGGTGAGCTTGTCTTGCTGCTGTGATCAACCTTTCGGATCCCAGCGTGTACTGAGACTGGCAGATCTCCTGGAATGCATTCATGCCTTCAGCACTAGATTGGGACTACTGAGACATCCAGCCTTGCGGACTGAGCAGTTCCCTGGATTCTTGGCCTTTCCAGTGTGGTGCAGCTACTGTTGGATTCCTTGAACTCTGTCACGTGAGCAAGTCAATAAATTGTATATAGCTATATATTCGTCCTCTTGCTTCTGTTTCTTTAGAGAACCCTGACCAATACAGATTTTGGTACCAGAAGTGGTTCTAGAGAAACAGAATTGAAAGGATGAATTCCTTTAGTGGGCTTGGTAGTCTCTGGAGCCAGCTCTCCAACCCAATGAAGCCTAGAGTTACTGAAGGCTTTCCTGGTGGCATGAAGAGGAATGATAATCCTTCCCTGACCAATACACCAAGTGAAATCATAAAAGCAGACAGTTAAAATATATTATTAATATATGCATACATAAGTACAAATATTCAGAACAATGGAGAAGACTAAATGGAAATAATTCCTTGATCATAGAACAATATTTATCATTTGGTAATTATAAACAATTTTTAAAAATAATGCTTTTATTGATGTTTTGTGTGTTTCAGACATCATTTTTCAGTTCAGTTTAGACACATTTCCCTTTCCCTTCCCCCTGCCCCACGCCAGGTCATCCATACCTATCCTGCATCTTTCTCTCAGTCTTTTCTTATGTTTAGGGATTCATATTTTCCTCCTTTTATTTTATATTACATTAAAATATGCATACATACTTTCCACTCATATACAGTAATTACAGATTCTGAAAGTAAGTGGTGGATCAATTCTAGAGCCCATTAAGAGATTTACATTATAACAACATAGATGCTTTCAGATGAAAACAGAACTATAACAATAATGTTGGTCAGCTTGCCTTTCATCTGGGCTTTTGGTGTTAGCATCCACAAATGAGGGAGACCATTCAACACTTGTTTTTCTGGTACTGTGTAACTTTACTTAGCATAATGGCTTCCAGTTCCATCCATTTACCTGCTAAGTTCATGATGTCATCTTTCTTTACCACTGAGCTGAGTAGTACCAGATTTTTATCATCCACTCCTCAGTTGAGGGACATTTGGGTTGGTTCCAGCTCTTGGCTATTGTGAAGAGAGCTGCAGTAAACATGGATGTGCATGTATCTTTGTGATAGGATGAATAATTTAATTATATATAATAGTATTAGTTGCATGAACTTTTTAAATAAAGCATTAAATGACATACATATTTGATTTTATACAATTCTGTGTTTTCCACAGAATTTTTTTTGTAAATTTAATTTTTTAAAAAAATTACTTTTTTGTAAATACATATATGCAATATTATTTACCTGTTTGATTATTTTAATTATTTCATCAGTTTTTCATTCTATTAAATATTTCTTATTGAACGAGTAAAAATTCACAATTCAAGTAATATTTGCTACAGAGTTTATATATTTTTACCAAGAAGACATTTTAGTCAATAGGGCCTTTTGTTAGATAGCCTGATCATTTCATTGTTTTGTTATTATCAATAAGACTTATGTAAATATTTTCATATGCAGATCTTTAATTTTGCTTCTGATAAGTTCTTTAGGATATTTCCTTGATTTGAAACACATTTGATTAAATGTGTATTTGTGAGGCTTTTCAGATACTCTTTCAGATTTTATTTATTTATTTATTTATTTATTTATTTATTTATTTATTTATTTGTTTGTTTATTTATTTTGGTGTTTTTGTGACAGGGTCTCCCTGTAGCCCCAGATGGCCCTGGAACTCGCACTGTAAACCAGGCTGGCCTTGAACTCACAGAAATCCACTTGTCTCTGCCTCCCGAGTATATTTTTGTTTTTTACAATCCAAACTTTTACCCATGATTTTTTAATAGTTCTCTTATTTGTTCTCTCAGACACTTAGAAGCTTATAACAGGGGTATTAATTTCAAAATTGTACATAATTTAAAAGTCATTGAAGGACTTTGCTGCTCAGAATCTGGCTGTCAGTTTAACAGACACCACCCAAATGAGGGCAAATTTCACCATGTGACAGGGAAATAAAAATAAGGAAACAAGGAGGCTCTGACTGAGGTTGGATACAAGCTGTGCTGTCAGTTGAAAATGAAACTTGCCTTTCTTAGCAAGCCTTTCTCACCATCCAAGCCAGTTGTACATCTCCAGTTTTTCTGAACCCCTATGTCCATTCCTTCACACTTCGTACTTAGACTCCTTAGTGCACGAATTGCCTTGTGTATGATAGTGGAAAATACATGGAAGTGAACCATTATCTTTATCAGTCCAGCTTTAAATAGCCAAGTTAAGACGTTAGAGGCCCAATATTCTCCTTGAGTCACCCCAGTGATTTTGTCTTATGGTCTTAAATAATATTTTTTCTTTGATATATATTTTATGAATTTTTGTATATTTCATACATCTTAACCATATTTAGACCCCTCCTCTATTTGTACCCCTCATAAACCGTCCACTGGATTTCATACATTCTGTCATGTGTGTTAAGATTTATCAAGTCAAGATAGTGTTCCCAGATGTCCCTTGGTGAGGTGTAAGTCTATGCACTGGAGCCTGGCCAGCCTATCTAACATTACTCCCTAAAGAAGACCAACTCTCCCTAGCTTATCAGAGGTCAGCTATCAATGGTTCTTTAGCCACGTTTGGGGCTTCTTGCCCATTTCTTCAGTCCTATGCTGAATTTTTGTCTGGTTTGAGTTTGCATGGGTCTTCTGCATGATGTCCCCATTGATGTATATTCATATGAGCAAGTTCCCCAAAGTGGGCTTCATTCTAGTCTTGCTCCTCTCCTGGCTCTTATGGTCTTTCTGTTCCCACTTCTGCAATGGTTTCTGAGCCCTGGGTTGTAGTTTTAATACAGGAGTCCTATCCAGGGACATGAACTCTGCAATCTCTTGTTCTCCACATTATGACCAGCTGTGGCCTTCTGTGTTAATCACCCCCTGTTTCATGAGGAATATTTGCTGGTGAGAGAATATTCTCTCTAACCCCTGTTTCACTATGCTCCATTCTTTCTGTGTAGCCACCTGTAAAACACTGTAATGCTTCCATGTGCTTCAATAAGAAGCTTCTTTAGTGAAAGGTATACTTGTTTGTAAACATAAGGATACATATTTAGCAGACAGTAATAAATTACATTTGTCTAGCGATGTAACAGACATATGGCCTTTTCTCTAAGATCTGTGATCTCTCCAGTCATGGTGTATTTAGCTATGTTTACAACATCACATGAGTTACCTCCCACGGAAGGGGCTTTAATTCTGATTAGATAGATGTTCATTACTCCTGGGATAAAAATGCCACTACTAAACCAACAGAGATAGTTTGGTGAAGTGTTTGTTATTGTGATTATTAGTCTTTACAGCTGCAGTTAGACCATTGATTGGTTTTCTCCCTTAGCAGATTCCATAGTATCTTCTGACGCTATGAGAAATAGTCTTAAAGGATGGTGTCAGTTCCAGCTCCATTGGTCTAAGTCCTGTGTGCACAATATGTGTTGTCTTCAAGTTCTGGGAGGCAATCAAGGGCTCTTAATAGCCTGCGTTATTTTGGGAGTCTCTTAGACCACAGTGAGCAACAACTGAGTGTGAGGTTTCTCCTGTCTGGCTGTTTCTTTTTAAAAGTTTTAATTATTTTATTTATTTCATGTTTATGAGTGTATTCCCTGCATCTGTGAAAGTGCACCCATGTCTTGCAATGCTCATGGAAGTCAGAAGATAGCATTGGATTCCACTGGAACTGGAGAAATGGACAGTTGTTAGCCACTATGTGGGTGTTGGTAATCAAACCTGGGACCTCTGCAAGAGCACCCACTGCTCTTAACTGCTGAGCCATCCCTGTAGCCATTGTGTTTGTTATATAGCCTTCAATTATACACATACACTCAGATACATATATTGCTTATGTTTTTTTTCAGAAGGCTTTTGGACTGATTCATTTTTGGATTCTCACATCATCTAAGCATAATGTGCTTTATTCTTGTCTAACTCCCCTTCATCCCTCCCCAATTACAGTACCCAAAGGGAAATACACGTTCCCTTTGATAATACCTGTCTTCTATTATCTACCCTCTCTTGAACTCCTTCTTCTTTACCGCCATGTTTCCTTGTTAACTTTCCTTCCTCCTTTCCCAGTTGGATACTTTCCTTTTTTCTATTTCCCCCTTAATAACACCTGTCTCTTACTAACCTCCTTCTTTCTCTTTACCCCTATGGTTCCTTTCCATTTTCCTGGTTCTTGTGATTACATCAGGATGTATATTCACATATCATAGATTGGAGCTAAGATCCACAAATGAGAGAGAATTTATGTCACTTGTTTTTATGGGTCTGTGTTACTTTACTTAGTATAACAGTTTTTAGTTTCATCCATTTACCTGAAAATTTCATCATTTCATTTTTCTTTACTCTGAGTTGAACCCCATTGTGTAATTGTACCACATTTTCACTATCCATCCATCAGTTGAGGGACATTTAGGTGGTTTCCATTTCTCAGCTTCACAATAGCAACAGTACATATTGTGCAAGTTTCTCTGAAGTAGGACAAGTCTGTGGGGTATATGTGAAGGAGGGGTAAAACTGGATTATATGGTAGATATATTTTTAGTTTTTTAAGAGTTCTTCACCCTGATATCCATAGTGGTTGCACCAGTTTCCAATCCTACCAGCAGTGGATATGAGTTACCCTTTCCCCACATCCTCACCAGCACCTGATACCTTTTGTTTTCTTGATCTTAGCCATTATGACTGGGCTAAGATGAAATTTGAAAGTAGTTTTGATTTGTATTTCCATGATTACTAAAGATCTTGAACACTTTAAGGTATTTCTTTTTTTTTTTTTTTTTTTTTTTTTTTTTTTTTTGTTAAATTTTTTTTTTTTTTTTTTTTTTTTTTTTATTGATCTTTGTGCATTTCATACATTTTTCGCAATTCAGTTTCAGGCTTATTTCCCTTACCCCCTTCCCCCCGACCCCCACCCCATCCCCAGATTATGCATTCTGCCATAACTGTCCTTGCATCTTTTCTCTCGGCTTTTTTTTTTTTTTTCATTTTTAGCTATAATGTGATAATCCATGAGTACAAGCATCCTGTCATTGCAAAAATTCTATCTACAGGTGTTGTGCCCAAACCACCACAGCCCACCATCCAGTGAGGGGGGTGACAGGTTGTTTGGTATCCAATCAAGTTGACAAAATGAAGTGTCCAGACTACATTGCTGTAGTTTCACCATTCACCCCAATTGCAGGCCCTTAACATTCCTACCACCCCCGTCTTCCGCAGGTGTTCCCTAGCTTTAGAAAGGGCACAGGAATGGATGAGAAGTCAAAACATCACTCTCTCTGGAGCTGTGACTTCGACTCTGGTCAATTCTGGCCTGTTTCCTTTCATGGCCTGACGCAGGTTTGTCCAGGGAATACCTTTCGATTCCTACTAATGAAGAACAAGCAATTAGAATATATAGACCAAAGCACTAGATATTTAAGCAGCACTTACATAGCTTATGGCTAGGTTACTTTAGCATAGACACATGTTGGATATGTCAATCCATGAATTACAATTTCCTCCCTGTTAAATATGACAGGGTCTTACTGTGGCTTATAACATTCCTAACCTGTAGAGGATGTAGTCTGTGCATCAGCCATGGGTTATTCTTCCAAGGGTAGAGAGAGCCAATAGCCAATGGATTTGGGATATACAAGACCATGGCTGCCTCTGCTGCCACAGTATATTCCAGCAGGGTGAGGTGTAGCTGCGTGCTGACGGTGAAGTCTTGCTTGACTCAGGAGACCCATATTGCTTTATTGGTCTAGTGGCCTTCGTAACACTCTTCTGGCATTCCAGTACGGCCATCCTGTACACTGCATGTCGTCCGGTACTCAATACATCCCTCCCACGAACATCAGGTCTTCGGCATGCAGGGTCTTATTTGTCTCTCCTCCTGTAGGTATCCAACCTTAGAGGCAAGGAGCCCTTATCCTTTGTGGCTTGGATCCCTGGGCCAACATCATCCTGGTAGAACAATCCATTGCTGATGTAGAGCTCCTTGATTAATCATATTTTGCCTGAGTGCATCAGCCCAGGACTTTAGTATTATTTATATTATATTGTTCTGAACAAGAGTAATCCTTCCACAGTTTCCCATGATCTAGTAGTCAAATAAAGAAAGCCAGTTTTACCGGTTTATAAGAGATTACCTCTACAATAGTTGTCTCCAATTTACAGTTGGGGATGCGAACTCATCATTGTATATTTCTCTTGTTCTATGGTGGGGAGGCAAGGAAGTCTCTCATATCAGAACCTTTGTGTGCCCCTTAGAGGGTAAGTTCATTAGGACTCATTATAACTAGTTGTAATACATGGTAGGATCCACAGAGGGGTTCGATGTTAATGGCAATCTGAAGCTTTTCTTCCCTTGAATGTTCAGATGGGTCAACCTTCCAGTTGCCCACTTTTTGGTACATCCTACTCAATGAAACCTGTATCTTTTCTTTCTCAGCCTTAAGTTGGTGACATTTTTTAGAACTTTGGGATTGGCACATACAATGTTCTCTATAATTTCTCAGTTGTACAGTATCACCTTGTAGCATTCTCTTTAAGATGATTTAACGTAAAAATTAAGTTTGCTTCCCAAGTTAATCATATATAGTCACCCAAAACAACATGGGTGAATTTGATGAAATCTGTGCCTTGACTCCACCCTATAGTCATGTATAATACAACTGTCTTCTGGAGACTCATACGCTAAAAAAAGGGGGGGGGGATACAGAAAGACATGAAACCTTTTCATCAAACCCTTGCAATTCAAATCTTAAAACTAACTATGGGAAAAGATTTGTTTGTTCCAACTTTAAGGTATTTCTTAGCTATTTTTCTTCTCCTGTGAGCTCTATAGATAAGGCTCTAATTTCATTCTACAAATGGAGATGCAATTCTGTCAACACCATTTGTTGAAGATGCTTCCTTTCCTCCAGTGTGTGTTTTTGGAACTTTGTCAAATATCAGGTGACTGAAATTGCATGCATTCAAGTTTGAGAATTCCATTTTATTCCAATGATTTACATACTTGTTTTGTTATAATACTATGCTGTTTTTATGACAATAACTCTAACATTTGAAATCTGGCATGGCAATCTCTCCAGCATTGCTTTTTGTGCTCATTATTGTTTTGGAAATCTGAGTTCTTTCCTGATTCTATATGAATTTTAGGTTATCTTTTTCTTTATTTTTAATTTTTTATTTATTTTATTTTTGTATGTGTATGAATGTACTGTCTGCGTGTAGGTTTGTGCACCCATGTCGTGCAATGCCACGGAGGTCAGAAGAGGGTGTCGGATTCCCCTGGAACTGGAGTTCTCCTGGAATTGGAGTTACAGACGGTTCTCAGCCACCATGTAGGTGCTGGGGATCAAACCCGGGTCCTCTGCAAGAGCAGTCAGAGCTCTTAACTGTGAGGCCATCTCTCCAGCCCCAGGTATCTTTTTCTAATTCTGTGGAGAATGTCCTTGAAACTTTGACTGGCATTGCATTGAGTCTATAAATAGGTTTTGGTAGGATGTTGATTTTTTACATTATTTATACCAATTCATGAGCACAGGGGGTATTTACAACTCACTGTGTCTTCCTCAATCTCTTCAAAGATTTAAAATTTTCATTGTAGAAGGCCTTAGTTAAGTATATTATTGAAAAATTATTTTGAGGCCATTATAAGTCATAGGGTTTCCATAAATTCTTTCTTTGGTTACTTCTTACTGGCATATAGATTAGGATATTGACTTTTAAAAAGGATTTTTTATGTGTATGAGTGTACTGTGCATGTATGTAAGTGCACCCATGTTGTACAATGCCCATGTAGGTCAGAAGAGGGTGTCAGATCCCCTGGAACTGGAGTTAAGGATTGTTTTTAGCTATCATTTGAGTTCTGGGAACCCAACCTGGATATTCTGCAAGAGTACCCAATGCTCTTAACTGCTGAACTATCTTTTCAGCCCATGATTTTTATAAATTGATTTTTTGGCCTTTTTGAGACAGGATCTCCTATAACCCCAAGATAACCTGGAACTCACTATATAGACCAGCTGGCCTTGAACTCACAAAGATCTGCCTGCCTCTGACTCCTGAGTGCTGGGATTAAAGGCACGCACCACCATGCCTAGTTGTAAGTTGATTTTTTTTACCCTTCCATTTTGCTGAAAGTGCTGACCATTTTTAGAATTCTAATGGAATTTTGGGATCTCTTGTGTATAATTATATCATCAATAAATAGGAATAATTTGACTTCTGCTTTTCTAATTAGTGCCCTTCTTGTCTAATTGCTCTAGCAAGAGTTTCAAGTACTTTATTGAAAAGGGGTAAAAACAGTGGACAACCTTTTCTGGTTGCTGTTTTTAATGGGAATGCTTCCAGTTTTTTTCCATTTAAAATAATGTTGGCTGTAGATTTCTTATATATAGCTTTAGTTACATTTAGATATGTTCTCCTAGTCCAAATCCCTTTATGATTTTTATCATGAATCCATGTTGGGTTTTCTTAAGGGTATTTTCTGCATCTATTGAGATAATCGTGTGATTTTTACTTTTAAGTCTGTTTATACAATCCATTATATTTATTGATTTATGTATATTGAACTATCCCTGTATCTCTGGAATAAAGCCCACTCGATCATGGTGAATGATCTTCTTGATTTGTGTCTGTATGATGTTTGTATTTTGTTGAGAGTTTTTGCATCGATGTTCATGAAATATATATGCCAATATTTTTGTATTAAGTCTTCACTTGATTTTGTTATTCAAATAACACTTGGCTTCATAGGGGGAGTTTGGGAACTCTCTGTTTCTATCTTTTTTGAATAATTTACATAGTATTGGTTGTAGATCTTCTCTGAATGTATGGTAAAATTCTGCCTTCAATACATTTGTGCCTGAGGGTTTTTTTTTTTTAAGTAGGGAGGTTTTGTATTGCTGTTTCAATTTCCTTACATGTTATGTCTGTTTAAACAGTTTATTTCTTCTTGATTTATCTTTCATGGAACCATTGAACTTAGAAATTAACCCGTTCCTTTTAGAGTTTTGAATGTACTAGAGTTCAGGTTTTTAAAATGTTCATTTATAATATTCTGGATATTTTTGGTGTGTACAGTTATGTTGTTCCTTTTGTCACAGATTAGTTGATCTGAATTTGTTCTTTTTCTCTTTTTATTTGCTGGGCTAGAGGTCTGTCTATCTTGTTTATGTTTTCACAGAATCAGATTTTAAATTAATTGATCCTTTGTTTCTTCAGAAAGTTCATTGACTTTCTGCTCTGAATTTTAAAAAAATAGTCTAATTTTTTCCTGTACAGACTATTTAAATAAAGCATGAACTCTAAAAATAGAACAGTAAGCTCTGGCTTTTCTGTGAGCCCCCAAAAGAATACAAATCATGGCCTCTAGAAGAAAGAGTTCCCTCTCCAAATGCAGAGCATGTGGTTCTCTCTCTCTCTCTCTCTCTCTCTCTCTCTCTCTCTCTCCCCCCCCGTGCGCGTGTGTGTGTGTGTGTGTGTGTGTGTGTGTGTGTGTGTGTGTTTGTGCTAATTCCATGGGATTTGGCCAGCCTTATCTGAAACTGTATGCTCTTTAACTTAAACCCTGGATTTGGCATTTTTGGTCCAGGAGGCCTAAGTCTGTGCAGGTGTACACAAGTCATTCAACCTCCCCTTTCTTATTTGGCAGAATCAATGAAGGATCTCTATTCACTTGGGTAAAGAATATTTATAGAAATTGATCTTATTCCAAATCTGTTTTGGTGTATCTTGATAATGATTGTTCTCATCCCAAGCCATGGCCTTACAGCCTTCCTCGTAGTTCTTTACCATGTAATGGATGTAATCAATGGTGTTCAGAGACAAGTTATTTCCTTTCTTTTCTGGGAGGATAGCTTTTGACTCCAGGTTATTTAGCAGATAGTACTTCCACACAAGCTCTTTGGGTCTCTCCTCCATATCTACCCCCATGGCATTCACTTTTCTCCTCTGGAGAGGAATCACCTTGTTGGAGTCCATGGCCAACCCCATCTCTGCCAGGTTCTGTTGCAAAGATTTGGTGTGGTCCCAGGCATGTTGGATGAGGCAGCCCTTGATCTGTGGGGTGCACTGACTTCCCACCTGCATTCTGGTTCAGGCGTTTTCAATTGACATTGTAATGAACTTTTGCCTCTGAGTCTTTCCCTTGGCCTTGGTCATAGCATTTCAAACCCCAAACCTCACTTAAACCCTCATGTTAAGAGATACATTCCAACAGCATGCTTCTGCTCTGATTTTTATTATTTCTTCCTGTGTGTTGGCTTTGGATTTCTTCATTCTTGTTTTTCCAAATTCTTGAGTTGTATCATTAAGTTATTTATTTGTGCTCTGATTTTTTTAATGTAGCTGCTTAAAGCTATAAATTTTCCTCCTAGGGATGCCGTTGATGTGTCACCAGAGGTTTTGCTGTGTTGTTATCATTTTCATTTAGTTCCAGAAATACTTTTTTTTCTTTCTTGATTTCTTCTGTGACCCATTTATCATTCAGGAGTGCGTTTACTCCCCAAGAAATTTTTTAATTACTAGAGCTTATTTTGATGTTGACTTTAAGTTTTATTACACTATAGTCTGACAGAATAGATGGAATCATTTTTTTTGTGTGTGTATGTTTGTTGAGGTTTGTTTTTTGCCGCAGTTAGTGGTATATTTAAGAGAAACATCCATAGGCTGCTGCATAGAATGCATAGTCTTTGGTGCTTGGGTGAGATATTCTGAAGACAGCTGTTAGATATATTTGATGTATGATGTCATTTAATTTGGCTGTTCCTCTGTTTATTCCTTGGCCAAATGATATTGTATTGGATGAACTGGGGTAATAAAATCACCTACTGGTATTGAGTTGTTAATCTGATCTGTATCTTGATGTCACTTAGTATTATTTTTATGAAATTGGGTGCACCAGAATTTGGTGCATATATATTCATGATATTTTATGTTTTCTTGGTCAATTGTTACCTTGATCAGAATGTAATGACCTTAACTTGTTCTGAATAAATTAACTTGAAGTTTATTATGTCAGATATTTATTAGAATAGTAACCTCTGTTTGTTTCTTAGTGACATTTGCTTGGAATATTTTTGTCCATCTTTTCACACTAAAGTGCTGCTTATCTTTGGTAGTAAGGTGAGCTTTTTGTAGATAACAAATAGCTGAAAATCCATTCAACTTATCTCTGTCCTTTGATGGGGGAGTTGAGGCCATTGATATTTAGAGATATTAAAGAAAGTTTTTGACTGGTTACTATCATTTTATTTCTGTTTCTGTTCTTAGTCTTATTTTGTCTTATTCTGGACTTCACATATTCATTTATTTATTTTTTTGTAACTTCTTTTTTTTTATTTGAGACAGGGTCTCCCTTTAGTCCCAGCTGGCCTGGAGTTCGCTCTATAGACCAGACTGGCCTACAGAGATCCACCTGCCTCTGCCTCCCAAGTGCTGGGATTAAAGGCATGCACCACCATGCCCGGCTTTGTAACTTCTTAAATATGATCATTTCTTTCTTCTGTCCTTTGTATTGCTTTGAGTATTCTCTGTGGGGTTGGTTTGGCTGACATGAATTCTTTCAACCTATTTTAATCACAGAAGTTTTTTCTCCCCTTTGACTATTATAGACAGTTTTTCTGGGTAAAGTATTCTGGCTTTACATCTATAGTTATTTACATCAGGAAATACTTTGGTTCTGGCTATTTGGGCTTTGAAATTTCAGCTGTAATTTTGATGGGGTTCTCCTTTACATGTAACTTGTTTTGCTCCTGCAGCTTTCAGTATCCTCTCTTTCTTCTGTACATTTAATATTTTTATTATAACATGCTGTAGGGAGTTTCACTTCTGGTCCTGTTTAATTGGTGTTCTGTGTGTTTCTTGTATCTGCATAAATATATCTGTCCTTAGTTTAAGGAAATTTTCTTCTATTCCTGTTGAAGATCTGGTCAATGCCATTGTCCTGAGATTCTTCTCATTCCTTCATGCCTATGATGTATATATTTGGTCTTTTCTTGATGTTCCACATTTCCTGCATATTTCATTCTTGTGTTTCTAATTTTTTTCATATTCTTTGCTTGAGCAGTCCAATTTTCAGCTTTGTCTTCCAGTCATCCCACCCTTTTATTGACTTTTTGAGACAGGCTTCCATGTAGCCCAGGCTGGCCTAGAACTCACTATGTAGACCAGGCTGGCCCCAAACTCACAGAGATCTGCCTGCCTCTGCCTCCTAAGTGCTGGGATTAAAGGTGTGTGCCACAATGCCAGGAATGCCAGCCTCTCTAGAGATTCTTTTTTCTATTTCACTCATTCTGCTTGTCAGGATTTTTCCTGTCATTTCAAATTGGGTTATTGAATTTTTAATTCCATCTTCATTTCATCTTGAATTTTCTTCTATATTTTTATTTCTTTTGTCAATTCATTTTCCACTTCCTGAATTGACTTTGTCAGGTCATTCAGCTATGTGTTCATGTTTTCTTGAGCTTCAGTCAGGAGTTTATTTCTATCCTTTTTGAGTTCCTGGTGTTCTTTGTGTGTTCCTTAAAATCACTGAAATTTTTAATCACGTTCATGATTTTTCTTCTGAATTCTGCATCTTGGAGTCCATCTGGGTAGTTCTTATTAGAAAACAGTTCTATAGGACTGGAGGAATTTCTTAAGGACATATTATCCTGGTTTTGCATATTATTTATGTCTTGTATTTTGGTCTGGACACATGTATTTCTTTTTTTATTATGGGTCTGACATGAAATTCTAGCCTCCTTTTGTTTAGTTGAAGTTTGGTTCTCTTTATATTAATTCAGATTGTTTTCTGGTCAGATGTAAATAGTTAAGTGGTCTTTGCTTCAGGTTCTTACTTGTGATACTTTATGGGTGGGACAGGATATTTCCAAGCTAACTAGTCAAGAGCTTCCTGCAGGGTGAAGGGACTTTACCCCAATTCAATACTACAGAGAACCAGTGGCTTGATTCTGGTACACTAGTCAGATCTCACACATATCAGAACAGAGTCTAGGGCCGAGGCAGGAGTCAGGTAGCATGGTTATTGTCTAGCTAAGCAGAGTAGAGTCAAGCCCTGGATCAGGGGAATGGAGCTGGTCCAAAAACAGGGGTGTTCAAGATGCAGTGGGAAGGATCTGACTTGTAATATGCTGGTCTCAGGTGGGAGGAGCAGAAGGGTGTCTATGCCCAAGACAAGGATAGGAACAGTTTGGGGGGAGTGTCTTAAAAGCTTTGAAGAGTTAGTGTGGGCCCTGGAGCAGGAAAAGACTTTGTCAAATTTAATTGCACAAAATTTGTATCATTTTTATTGCTTTGATAGTGAATGATATAACCATCTTGCCTCATGCTTGCTAGCAATCAGTATTATTTGTTTATTATATTTATCAATTTGAAGGATAAAAAAAATCATATATTTACTTGCCAATCAAAATAGCTTCAGAAACAATAAAATACCTAGGAACAAACCTAACCAAAGACACCAAAGATCTCTACAACAAAAATTATAAACCTCTGAAGAAGGAGATTGAAAATGACATCAGAAGATGGAAAGACTTCCCATGCCCATGGACTGGAAAAATTAATATAGTAAAAATGTCCATTCTACCCAAATTAATATACAGATTTAATGCAATCCAATTAAAATTCCCAAGACTTTCTTCACATGCTTGGAAAAAAAATCCTTAAATTCATATGGACCAACAAAAGACCCTGAATAGTCAAAGCAACCTTGAGTGAAAAGAGCAATACAGGGGGTATCTCTATACCAGACTTTAAACTATACTACAGGGTTATAGTCATAAATACAGCACCCACGTGGCAGCTAAGAACCGTCTTTAACTCCAGTTCCAGGGGAATCCGACACCCTCTTCTGACCTCTGCAGCATTGCACGACATGGGTGCACCAACCTACATGCAGACAGTACACTCATACACATAAAAATACTTTCTTTATTTTTATATAAAAATTATATAAAAAAAGAAAAACCAAAAGGAGTCCGGGGCTCCCCCGCTCAAAAACAAAAAACAAAAAACAAAAAAAACAAACCCAAGTGACCCTTGAGGACCAGATCCTCAACTGACCTTGAGAAAACAAAAACTTTGGTTAATCTGGGCTAACCGTGTGGCCTTAAGCATCCAGAAGGAAAGTATAACCAGAAATAATAATCAGTAAGTTCTAAGAAATTGTACTTCAGATATAAGCCTTGAGAATCCTTCAAAACTTCAATGCCAGATGGGGACTACTAAGATATCCAGCTTGTAGACTGAGTGGCTACTGGGATTTCAGCCTCTTCAGAGTGTAGACTGCCGGTGTTGTACTACCCAGGCTGTGTCATGGAGGCCAGTGCAGGAAGATCAAGACAGGACACATGCTTGCTGGACCTCATTTTCCAGTGTGTAGCATGGGGGTAGGATTGATGGTTGTTTGGGTTTGCCAAGGAGGAACCTTCAAGTACTTCCTTGGGGAAAACATGACATCTTTTTATTAAAAAAAATTATATTTAACAGTTAAAAATATTTTGTAAAATAATATTTTCTCTTTTTATTGATACATGCTACAACCATTCATAATTTATCCTTATGTAATCCTATGGTGGGTTCTATCATATGGGAATATTAATATTCATATTTTTTAAAAAGAGAGAATGTAATGTTACACTTCCTTTTACCTGCATGCAACTTTACTGTTAAAATGTGAATCTCTAAATGTGGTTTGGAATTAACCTATAGTTTATTTTCAGATTTTGTAATTTTGAATTTTGTGTGGAGTGTATATATGCATATTTTGGAATAATATAAAATCAAGGGGAACAAAAAAAGAGAGAGAAAATCCTATTCAAAGAACTGACCAAAACAGTAAACCTGTGCACCGAAAAGGTTATAAAAGTCTGAGAAAAAGATGCAAGACAGGACTTTTGTATGACAGAATCCATGAGCTCTGATGGGGGAGGGGGGCATGAGGGGTGGGCATGGATGTATGAAATGTGCCCAATAAAAATTAAATAGTTAAAAAAATCATATATTTACTATTGTGGATAAGTCATTTCAACATATGCTAGCATCATGTTGACTGCCTATTAATTTAAACCCCAAATTTTAATATCTCATTGTTTATCCAAACACCACACTTCTGATTTTGTAAATTGATTTTCGTTTTTTACGTAAAGTTTTGTAAACCATTAAACCTATGTCTTTATTTAGGCTTTTTAAATGTTATCATTATTGTAAATCTACTTTATTACATATCATTTTTTCATTAACATTCAAGCTTATTTATGCTAATATGTATATGCATAATAGGCATCTGATTTTAATTCATTTTCTGTTTCAGAAGGCCCATGTTTTCTGGTCATCCATGAACATTTCCCAATTGTTTCCTACAAATGTCTTTGACCTGCACTGTAGATAATTTTCAGTTCCATGAGAGTCCGAAGTCTTCAAGTATTATTTCCTTTCCTTTATCATAGTTTTTTCATAGATGCTTCATTTCTTTATTTATCTTGTAATAATAAATACTCTCTCCAGAACCAGTATTTTGAAAAAAAAAATGAAAAATGTGATCCTTGCTATCAATTTATCTGAGTTGCCATATTCCATGTTAGCAGAGGAGGGAATGGATGAAACAGTGGTTGAGATTTTTTTTTATTAAAAGCTATTAGCGTTGTAGTTATTAGGAATGTTAATTAAATTCTTAAAATTGTTTATTTTCGCTTTCCTTCTCTACCTTTCTTGGTAATTTGGAGGGAATTTCTCACTTTAATTTTTTATTTATTAATTTTTATTTTATGTGTATGAGTGTATTGGCTGCATAGATGTAAGTGCAACTATGCCATGCAATGCTCGTGGAGGGTAGAAGGGGGCATCAGGCTCCCTGGAACTGGTATTATGGACAATTGTTAGCCACCATGTGGGTGCTGGGAACTGAACTTGTGTCCTCTGCAAGATGAGCCAGTGCTCTTAACCACTGAGCCATCTTGCCAGCTCCGGAAATTTTCACTTTTAAGAGATTTATAACCAAGTAGAAATTTGAACTGAAGAAATATTTTCCATGTCATACTAAATTTCTCCATATCATACTAAAACAAATTAAACTTTTTCCCAAGATTTTAAAAACAAAATACATAAAAACGAAAGATTATATGAGATAACTTATTTCTGATTTACATAAGTGGAAAGTAAAAAAAAAAAACTACATTGAAATGTATTCTTTTGGATGTTTGTTTGTGGAGTTATTACATACATTCATTTTTGCCTTACTGAATAGGGTCCATTGACTTGATTTTTAAACTTCTATTTAAAAATGCATATACAAAATCTGCAGAAGAGGAGGCGTGATAGAATGTAAGGGCTGCGATTGGGGTGAATGGCGAAACTACAGCAATATAGTCTGGACACTCATCTGATCAAATTGATTGAACATACAAGCCCCCCAGCTGGATGGTGGGACCCATGGGCTGTACGGGTTTGGGCACAACTGCTTGCAAATTGGTTTTACATGAAGGATGCTTGTACTCATAAATTATTACTTACTGTTAAAAAATGGGAAAAATATAATTAAAAAATGCATATATTAATTAAAACTTTCTGAGTTATAGATGAAAGAAACCTGACTTTTAGTTACATGAAGGTAATAAGGTAATGTGTCTAAAGGAAATATGAGCACTGTAGAAAATGAATAAAATTGAATATTAGTTTAACTATGGTATGAGCATGACTGAGAACAACTAACATCACTAATTTTGTCTTTCATTTGAATTTTTACTCTGTACATATGGATTTTCTTTTCATCTTTATATCAACTTCTTCCTACATGCAGTAGTGTGGTGTCACTCCGCCACATGTAGAGGTGGACGCCCGAACCCCATCCACTGGATTACAGGGAAAAGGGAAGATGAAAGACAGCTGCCAGCATCTGTCCTAAACTGTGGGGCCAAAGGCTGGCAACCTTTCCACTGCCAACCTGTCTCATCTTGCAACTACACCACTCAATGCCCTATTGGCACTCCTAGATCCTCCAGACTGCTGGCTGACTGACACTCTACAGTCTAATTCCCTACTGCCACCTGATTGGTAGTCTACAGTCTAATTCCTGCCCAGGCACTCACCACACAACACAGCCGGTGACCAAATAGGTCTCCTCCCAGCCCCACACCAGCTTCCCAGGTTTGGTGGTCTGCTTGACTGCTGTCCAACCCAGTGGTCCACACCAGCTTCCCAGGTTGGTGGCCTGATTGATTGCTGTTCCGCCCACTGGTCACTGCTACACAAGCCTCATGGGCTAAGATTACATGCACAAATAATGGACAGTAGTCCCTGTCCAATAGTAAGAAGGACTCGTCTTTTTATTTAGAGCATTCTCTTTTTATAGCCAGAGTGACATCTTATCTCAGGGCCTGGTTTTGGACCCCGAGCCTCAAGGTCCATAACATCATGAGTAGTAGCATCAGGAACTAGTGAGTGCCTTTGATCTCAAGGTGTCACAGGCTTGCTAATGCACATGCAAATCCTGCCTAAGGCCAGGTTTCAGTGTAAACAGACAAGCAGGTAATTTAGCACAAAAGAAGCCATAGGTGGCTTCCTTTTTCCCTACACAGTAGAGTATAATATTTTGCCAGATCTTAAATTTCATATATTGTAAATCCTATTGTCTAAGTGTTAAAAACTCCCAATTCAAGTTTGGAAAATTTTTAATTGAAGTTTTATTGAATTTTTGTGTTTTTGACTTCTCTAGCTCTTACTATCTTTTTTCCCCCCGCTCTTACTATCTTTCAGCCTCCTCTTCTGCAATGACTCCTGGGCTTTGGGTGGCAGAGGTTCAAAATAGTCTTATTGAGGAACAAGTACTCTGGGGCCCACCTCTTGTTCTATGCACATTGGCCAATTGTGAATTTCTGTGTTAATCATCATCAGCTGCCTAAGGTAATTTCTCTGGTGAGAGTTAAGAGATGCATTCCTCCCAAGTGCATATATTCCATTTAAGATGTGCCACTTAGGGTTAAGTGTATCACAGACACTTATTCTCTATTTGAACAGTTTTGGAACTCTATAACAGTCTCCATCTATTGCAGAAAGGAGCTTCTTTAGTGAAGGATGAAAGGTATACTTTTCTGTTAATATGAGGATGCATATCTAGAATAAGGTAAGCATTTAACTTGATCTGAGGATGTGGTGGATGCAGGGTTTTCCCTATGACCTATGACCTCACTGGTCCTATCTATATTTAGCTATATCTACAGTAACATACATGAGTTCCCCATCACTGACTGCACCTTCTTTCCAATTAGACAGTTGTTGATTATTCCCAGGATAAAAGTGCCACAAGTACACCAATAGTGATAGTAATTTGGACCAGTTCTTGTTGTTTATTGTGCTTTATAGCTGAATAGGGCTGTCAATAGTTTTCTCCCTTGTCAGTTTGTATAGTATCCTCTAATACCATGAGAGGTAGTTTTCAAGGGCAGGGGAGGCTTCCAGTTCAGTTTCAGCTCAAATGCTCCATGTCCTGTGTCTGAAGTGTGGCCTGGTGTCAGCAATAAGGTCTTACTTTCAAGTTGTGGGAGGCAAGCAAAGGATGTGGCCATAGCCTATGCTATTTTGAGACTCTTGGATACCCTGGCCAACAACTTAGAGAGAGGTTTCTCTTGCCTGGCACTTTGTACTTTTTGTTGTTTTTCTGTAGCCTTTAGTTATATACATAGACTCATTTGTGTATTTTTCCAGTATGACCTTGGACTAATACATTTTGAAGGTGGAGTTACTTTTAAGAGAATATGTTCTGATAGAGTTGGCAGGGCATATTAGTTCAATATTTTTCAATAATTACCAATCATATTCATTTAGACTAAAATGGAATTACTGTAATTTTATAATTGCATTCTATGTGATTGTAGAATTAGGAACATAGGGTTCTGTTTTGTGTAGATAGCAGTACTAAACATTAATGTTGAAGTATAACTTTGTAGTTTAAGTGTCCTATGAGTGAGGAACTTACTTGAGACTTTTATCTGGACTGAAAACCACTGAACAACTTAAGACCATGTATGTATTTTTTCTTTAAATACTAATCATCTATGATACTACTTGAATTTCCCAAATAATGGTGAATAATCATGGATTTCTGGATCATTTCATATATTATGAAATGATGGTCATGATGACTTTACATAAAATATACAGGAAAATATATATTATATTCTTCCCTGATGAATATTAACATTTGACATCATTGTTGTAAAAGAACTAAAATAATGAAGATGGAATCTCTATTTCTCTGATGCTTTGATATAGATATATTGTTTAGCAAGACAGTATCTTATCTCTGCTTCTTTTCAACAGTTTGAATACCAAATTCAACTATGTGACAAGAACTCTCAGTTTAGTAACAAATTAAAAATAGTAACATATCTGTAAATACAGCCAAATACATGTGACCCAAAAAGCCATAGATCCTGGAAAAAACCCTCTGTTTATCATATCCTTAGACAAATATAATTTCTTACAGTATGCTAAATATATACCTTTATATTTGTAGACAAGTATACCTGTCACCACTTACCAAAGAAGCTTCTTTTTGCAACAATGGATGGAGACTATTTCAGGTTCCACAACTGGACACACAGAGACTAAGTCTGAGCAACACCAAGCCATAAGTAACACACCTACAATGGAACCTCTACACGTAGGGCACAGGGAGCATAGTGGAACCAAGGATAGAGAGAATACTAATGCATCTCTCAACTGTTATCAGAGAAGTTTCCTCATGCACAGGGCAATTAGCACAGCAAGCCACAATTGAGTAAAATGTAGGGATTAAGAGGCTGCAGAATGAATGTTCATGGATAAGACTCATATTTAAATTCAGGAAACACTGTGAAAAAAGGAGGATGAGGAATATGAGTGATGCATGACCACAAAGAACCCCAGTCTTTCAGGCTTATGAGACTTTGGTCATATGAACTTATAGCAATGGTGACAACATGTACAATACCAGTGAAAATTCAAGCCAGACAAAAACCTAGCACAGAACTGGGAAAATGGGTAAGAAGCTCCATCTTTAGCTGAGGAATTTTAGCAGGTGATCACTGCTGGGTGAGGAGGAGTGATGCTAGACAGCAGGCTCCAGCAGGTCAACTAATACCTAGGGACATCTGAGGGCACACATTTGCCTCAGGAGGTCTTAACATGTATGACAGAATGCATGGGGTCTGGTGAGGGGCTATAGGGGGGATGCAGATAGGGGAGGGGTGTAGGAATGAAACTTTGCCTGGCTTGAGGAAAGAACTTGTAAGACCTGTCCTGAAAAACTTCCAAGAGTTATCTGATGTCTCTGTGGGCATTCAGTTATCTCTGTGAGTTATCTGTAGCTCCCGAAGGCCAGGATATTACAGTGTTTTCTTGCCTCGCCTATCTCAGCAAAGTTCCAGTACCGAATAGCCCATTCCCTTGAGGCATTGAGCAAAAATGTCACCTCTAGTTTACCTGTTGCACAAGCAGGAGCTCTGCAGCCCCCCCCCCCATTAGAGCCACTAATCCTTCCACTTGCCCCCCACTTCCTTGCCCAGAGCACAGTAACTTTTGGTATATAAGCACCCCGCTGGCATAAATAAGAGAGAGAGTCTATTCTCTTGGAGCTTGCCCTCTGAGTCCCTGTCTGTATGTCTGTCCTTGCCTTTCCTTGTCTTTCTATTCCGTCCGGTAACCTCCCCACGGCCTCCTCCCTTCTCTTTGCCAGAGCTAAGCTGAGAGATTGTCTGCCTGCAGGCAGGAGACAGCCTCGAAGCTTGCAGGGAGGGAAGAACAGCATGTGGATGTCGGCCATGTGTATATATAAAGGGTTATTCAGACAATTATTAAAATCTTACAGAGGGGGTCTAAATAATATTGTTAAGATATATTCAATGCACAAAATTCAATAAAATATAAAGAATAGTACTATATTTCTAGTTTCTAAGACTTGTTTGAGCTATTGGATAGTTACCTATGAAATCACACATGTGGAGCTTATGTTTAACTGTTTTAACAAATAGATTTTTAGTGCTCACAAATGTTTTTGGAGAAATTTATTTTTTTGAGATCCTCTTTCACTTACTTTAGATCACCATTACTGGATTCTGAACAATGGATTGTGTATTCATTGATAGAAACCCATTGATCCTTTTACTTTTCACATGTGCAATTCATTTCTCCTGCTGTATAAAATTAAAGGACCATATTTTCAAGACGCTATGATAGCAAGATAGGTGATAATCTGTCTTACATTGCTTTCTGTATTAGTAATTAAGCTTGATGTCAGGCTTGGTGGCAAGCTTCTTTCTTTCTTCTGAACCATCTCATCAGTTCTACAATAACGTTTTTGATCTCCTGATCTCTCCTGTAAAAATTAATGCTGACAGTTGGATGGATAAAGCCGGAGCAATAGTCAATATAATAAAAATGTGTTGCATCACCATGAATAAAAGCTATGCCACTAGAATGTACTAATCATCATCAACTTCTTCAGTTTGCATTCATAAAGAAGAAACGATGCCATTTCACCTGATAATATATGTCATAAAATATAAAAGTATTCATTTTATGAAATCTTGATACTTAAGCACATTAAATGTTCTTTATGAATAAATGTGAAAAATGAATATAAAACTGCTGGAGTCACCAGCTGAACATGTTGCAGTTTATTGAATATTTGTATTTGTTTAGACTTGGCTATCTGGCACAATTTATTCCCTGAATTTAAAGATAATTATAATTTCAAGGGAGTCACATCTCTACCCAATTGATGCTTTTTCAAAGTGATTTAGTTAGGTCCTTACTTGATTTCAAATCTCTACTACAAATGCTTTTGCACTCTGATGCAGTCCTTTGAAGAAAATTGATTTTCAATCACTATTAGTTTTACAAGAGTTTTGTGTTCATTTTTGCTGCAGTTAACAGGTTTGGATAAGAATGTTGTCAAAATGTCACCATCTTGCTTAGTGAAGCAAAAAGCATGATGCTGGTTTGTCTGATTGTAGGTACTACTTGACATTTTAGGAAGTAAATTCAGACACCTTTGCTTGTGGTAATTGACCATATAACTGTGAAGATTTATTGAAGGGCACAGTAGTTTTTCAAGGATAATCTGAATTATACTTTTAATCTTCCTTTTCCACAATGTTGAGCTGTACATGTGAAACTGTCCTATGCTTTATCTTTAGACAAAAGGCTCAAAGCGATGTCAAAATTTTAGAATATAGCATCCAGGAAAGCATTCTTTTTTTGTGTGAAGATTATATCAGGAAACAAATTCAAATGCATCTGGGAGCCAGATGTTATCTGAAAGAGATCCTCTGATCTTTTAAACTTCTAAAGAGAGGGGTGAGAAAGATGGCTCAACAGTTAAGATAACTGGCTTCTCTTTAGGAGGACCTAGTTTCCTTCCCCCACACCCACATGACGCCTAAATATTGTCCATAATTCTAGCTCCAGCAGATCCAACACCCACTTCTGGCCTTTGCAGGCATTACATGACATGGGTGCACTCACATACATCCAGGTCAAACACTCATCTACATAAAATAAATAAAATAAATTTCTAAAGGGGAGATGAAATTTTAACTTGTCTTTGAAAGAAAATCCTGGACAAATGGAAGTGCTACGTTGGTGACTGTGTGATTATGGCTGTCATAGTGCTTCTAGGTGAAGGGAGTTACATAGTGGGCAACAATCATACATATAAAGCCTTCAGATGGTTCCCAAGTGGACCATCCTAAGTACTTTGGAATGGAGGTACAGAGGCATGTAATGGGAGCAGGCAGACTATGGCCAGGTTTAGAACTCGTTGGTGAAGAGGAAGAAAAAAAATTGGTAATTTTTTTTTGAGCATCTTTTTTTTTTAATTTAGTTTTTATTGATGCTTTGTGCATTTCATACATTTTTTCCAATTCAGTTCAGGCTTATTTCACTTTCCCTCCCCCCCACCCCCACCCCATCCCAGATCATGCATTCTGCCATAACTGTCCTGCATCTTTCTCTCATTTTTTTTTTTTTTCATTTTTAGCTATAAGTGATAATCCATGAGTACAAGCATCCTTCATGCAAAACCTATCTGCAGGCTGTTGTGCCCAAACACCTACAGCCCCACCATCCAGTGGGGGGTGACAGGTTGTTTGTTCAATCAAGTTGATCAAATGAGTGTCCAGACTACATTGCTGTAGTTTCACCATTCACCCCAATCGCAGCCCTTACATTCTACCACGCCCCCTCTTCCGCAGGTTGTTCCCTAGGCTTAGAAAAGGGGCACAGGTGGATGAGAGGTAAAACAGTCCACTCTCTCTGGAGCTGTTGACTTGGACTCTGGTCAATTCTGGCTGTTTCCTTTCATGGGCTGACAGTTTGTCCAGGAATAACCTTTCGATCCTACTAATGAAGAACAAGCAATTAGATATATAGGTATTTAAGCAGCACTAATAGTTATGGTAGGTTACTTTAGCATAGACACATGTTTGGATATGTTAATCCATGAATTACAATTTTCCCCCCTGTTAAATATGACAGGGTCTTACTGTGGCTTATAACATCTCCTAACCTGTAGAGGATGTAAGCTTGTGGCATCAGCCATGGGTTATTTCTCCAAGGGGAGAGCCAATAGCCAATTAGATTTGGGATATACAGGCACATGGCTGCCTCTGCTGCACAGTATTTCCAGGCAGGTGAGGTGTAGCTGGTGCTGACGGTGGAGTCTTGCTTGACTCAGGGAGACCCATATTTGCTTTATTGGTTTAGTGGCCTTTGGTAACACTCTCTGGCATTCCAGAGGCCATCTGTACACTTGCATGTGTGGTCTCAATACATCCCTCCCATGTTAACGTCAGGTCTTCGGCAGCAGGGTCTTATTGCCTCTCCTCCTGTAGGTATCCCAACTTAGAGGCAAGGAGCCCTTACCTTTTGTGGGGCCTTGGATCCCCTGGCCAACATCCACCTGGTAGAACAATCCATTGCTGATGTCAGAGCTCCTGTATTAATATATTTTGCCTGAGTGCATAGCCCTAGGACTTTAGTATTATATTTGGTTCTGAACAGAGAGTAATCCCTTCCACAGTTCCCATGTCTAGTAGTCAATTAAAGAAAGCAGTTTTACCGGTTTTATAAGAGATTACCTCTACAATAGTTGTCTCCAATTTACAGTTGGGGAGCGACCTCATCATTGTCATATTTCTCCTTGTTCTATGGGTGGGAAGGCAAGGAAGTCTCTCATATCAGAACCTTTGTGGCACCTAGAAGGTAAGTTTCATTAGGACTCATTATAACTAGTTGTTACATGTAGGATCCACAGAGGGGTTCGATGTTTATGGCAATCTGAGGCTTTTCTTCCTTTGAATGTTCAGACGGGTCAGCCTTTCCGTTGCCACTTTTTGGTACATCCTACTCAATGCAAACCTGTATCTTTTCTTTCTCAGCCGTTAAGTTGGTGACGTTTTGTCCTGTTGGAACAAACAAATCTTTTCCCATAGTTAGTTTTAAGATTTGAATTGCAAGGGTTTGATGAAAAGGTTTCATGTCTTTCTGTATCCCCCCCCCTTTTTTTTAGCGTATGAGTCTCCAGAAGACAGTTGTATTATACATGACTATAGGGTGGAGTCAAGGCACAGATTTCATCAAATTCACCCATGTTGTTTTGGGTGACTATATATGATTAACTTGGGAAGCAAACTTAATTTTTACGTTAAATCATCTTAAAGAGAATGCTACAAGGTGATACTGTACAACAGAGAAATTATAGAGAACATTTGTATGTGTCAATCCCAAAGTTCTTGCTCTACAGATTTTATGTAAAGCAAATGTGGGCAACAGCGAATTATATCTCCATTTAATTCAGATGCATTACCATTTTTATCAGATTCTGTAAACCAATGTTGTTTAATATACACATGTTTACTTTTACTTTTACTAAGTCCTAAAACACCATGTGTCCTGTAGACAGTGTCTAGGCGAAACTGGGTACTTGCTGAGCTCACGTCAATTAAATATGCCTTAATCGAATATACACCCGTGTCCCTCTCCCACCCATCCCCCCTTTCCAATTCACCATTTCAGTCCATTTTCTGATGCAGTCTTTCTGTTGTTCTTTTACTATGCCTCCCTCTCCATGAGAAATATTTATATCTGGGTTGTTGGTACTAGCATCCACATATGAGGGACACCATTTGTCGTTTGTTTTTCTGGGACTGTGTTACTTCACTTAACATAATGTCTTCCAGCTCCATCCATTTACCTGCAAATTTCATGATGTTGTCCCTCTTTACTGCTGCATAGTATTCCATTGTATACATGTACCACATTTTCTCTATCCACTCGTCAGTTGAAGGGCACCTGGGCTGGTTCCAGCTTTTTGCTATTGTGAACAGAGCTGCAATAAACATAGCTGTGCATGTATCTTTGCAGTAAGTTGTGTCTTGTGGGTATATACCCAGGAGTGGTATGACTGGGTCAAATGGAAGGCTCATTTTGAGTCTTCTAAGGGTTCTCCACACTGCTTTCCATAGTGGCTGTACAAGTTTACATTCCCACCAGCAATGGATGAGTGTTCCCCTTTCCCCACAACCTCTCCAGCACTTGGTATCATTCATGTTCCTGATCCTAGCCAGTCTTATTGGAGTAAGGTGATATCTCAGAGTGGTTTTAATTTGCATTTCCTTAATTATCAGAGATGTTGAACACTTCTTAAGATGTTTCTCGGCCATCTCTAACTCCTCCTCTGTGAAGTCTCTATTCAGATCTTTGCTCCATCTTTTGAATGATTCATTTGTTTTCTTTCTTCTTTGTTTTTTGAGTAGCTTGTATACTCTGGAAATTAATGCTTTGTCAGATGTATCTGCTGTGAAGGTTTCCTCCCACTCTGTGGGTCTTCTCCTCACTTCCTTTATTGCTTCCTTTGATGTACAGAAGCTTTTGAGTTTAATGAGATCCCATTTGTCAATTGTCGATCTTATTTCTTGTGCAGCTGCTGTCTGATTTAGGAAGTCTTTTCCTACACCTATGTCTTGTAGTCTGCTGCCAACCTTCTCTTCTATCACCTCCAGAGTTACAAAGGGAAACCCATCAGAAAAATTGGTAATTTTGAGACAGGGTCTCCCTGTAGCTCCAGCTGTCTTGGAACTCACTATGTAGACTGGGCTGGACTTGAACTCACAGAGATCTTCCTGCCTCTGCCTCCTGAGTGCTGGGATTAAAGGCGTGTTCCACCATGCCTGGCAAGAGGAAGAAAATATTATGAGAACAAAAGTGAAATGTTAAGGGAGGCTTAGTGTGACAAGATATGTTTTCATATGACCATAATATATTGCATGCTGTATTACTCATCAGATGTGGCCTAGAGGAATTGGTTTTACTAATCCCAGGAAGTTCAAGAGGCTATTTTAGAGACTAAAATGCCGCCTTTTTTAAAAGATCATATTATTATATGATCCTTAACCTTACACAAAAGTTTAAACCTAATTTTAAGTAAAGTTACTTTAAAATTTTTATTTTCATTTTATGTGTATGGGGTTTTCCTTGATTGTATGTAAGTACAGGCATGTCATGAAGTACCCATGGAGGTCCAAAGAGGCCATCAAATCCCCCCGATTCTGGAATTACAGATGATTGTTAGCTGCCATGTGGTTACTGGGAACTGAACCCAGGTCTTCTGGAAGAGCTTCTGCAAGAGCAGCCAGTGCTCTTTATCCCTGAGACATCTCTCTAGTCCTAAAGTAAATTTATTTTTAAATTGAAATTTTATTGCCTGTGCTTAGGAGTTCCTCTTATAAAAAATTTGTATTTTCAGGTTTTTGAGTCAAAACATTTTAATTTAAGTTATATCACACTTCACTTATATGAATATGAAATTTTGTGTGACATAATAAGAAACATAGTAGTCTTCTGTGAGTTCACTTTCTGTGGTTTCAGTCACTTGAAGTCCAAATCTAAAGTGGAAAATTTGTAAATTCACAATTATATATAATTCACCACAATATTCTATAATTTCTCTTTTCACTCTGTCCTGGGTGTGAATTATCCTTTTGTTTAGCAACTCCTGCCACTCAAACTACCACCATTTGCTGTGTTGGTTACCAGTTCAGCTATTTCTATACCTATCACCATCCTTATTATTAAGTACTCCTTACATTATCCAGTCATGGCCCTCAAGCGCAGTGTTGGGTGTCCGATTTATTCCCAGGTGGGCCATGTGTCAACACATGCCACTCAGGATTGAAGTTATAGGAAAGACTTTAGTCTGGTATGCCCTGCAATGTGTGGGACTGAGACACTTACTGAAAGCAAGGAATAGTTAGCTAGGATTGGGTTAAAATGAAAACACTAGGAAAGATTACTAGAAAGAAAGACTTCATCTGCCAGTGAAGAAAATGCTACCTCTACTTTCTGGTAAATTTAGAGTCATTGAATAAAGAGATACATGTTCCAGAACAAGTATTCAATTGCAGTGAAACTGGGATCTTGTGGACAAAAAGATAACCTCTGTAATGTCCATTTATAGAAATACAAAGGAGGAATTAAGACACCAAATATGGAAGAACAGTACTGTTTAACAATAGTTGAGGATATAATATAAACTTTGATATAAGAATCCATGTGCTCTAAATATTATCTCTTCATATTCTGGCAATATATTTAGAAACTATGGATGAAAATTTCCTTGTTTATAGAGTAGTTTAACCAGTACATATTTTAACAGTGAAAAAGTACTTAAAAGATAAATTGTTGGAATTTAAAACTCTGTTAGCAATAGAAAATGTGGTTGCACATCTTGAATCTGTTTGGTATGAAACAGGATTTACTTTTTAGCTCCAAACACAAACTCATTGCTTTAGGCTTTTGACCAGGTCAAGCAAGCCATTATTCAGTTCGTCAAGGCTACACACACTGCCTTGGTATGTGATGATTTTTAATTAACAATGATTCAGAACTCAAGCTAGATACAATATAGGGCTGGAATTCATTCACAGTTGCTGAAGCAGTAACATTCGTCAAAGCTGGAACAGATGAATTAAGTCCAGAAACTTTGTATGAATGCCTCCTGGAAGAACATATGGAGTGAAGTCATGGAAAATTTTAAATAACATATTGCTTGTTAAAAGTTCTGGAAAGGGATCAACTGTTGACTATCCCCAACCCTCAACATCGTCTGGTCTCAGTTATCCTCTAATGTACCATCAGAAGTTTAACACTACCTAAACGCTACATCACAATTCCTATGGCATTCATCTCATTTCATCTCCTCAGGATGATATCATTTCAAAACATAGCAAGAGAGAAGAGGATAGTCTAATGAGATATGTTCAGTAAGAAACCATATTTATGTATTTTGTGTTATATGTGACATATTTTCTATTTAATTATTATTATAGTTAATCTGTTGTTATGTAATTTTTTGAGACTGAGTTTCCCTGTGTAGCCTAGGGTGGCCCAAAACTTGCAGGTCTCTGCTTCAGACTTCTCAGTGCTTAAATTATTGGTGTGTGGTACCACACCTGGCTTTTATTGTGTCTTTTCTTTTAGTGTAGTGGGGATTAAAACCTGGGCCTTGGGTGTGCTAAGCAAGCACTCTACCACTGCTATAAAATTTCAGATCCTATATATGTGACTTTACCATAAACATTTATACAGGAAAATCAATAGTTACAGGGTTTGATACTATTGATATTATTAGGAGTGCACTGGGGTTGTTAATATGTATCATGTGTGGATAAAGACAGATTACTGTATGCATTTTTTCTTTCTCATCCTAATTTCTGACACACAATTCCTAAAACCTCAGAGTCATCTAAGTATAAGGTATCATATGTATACTTGTGAGATGACTAGTAGATGTGGGTTTCTGAATAGTGTTTTGGTATGGGGAGTAGAATTGTTGTAAGGTAAACAGTCAAATAACTAGACAATTGTGACTTCCAGATTTATTCTCTGACAAACAGGGAGAAGGCGTTTGAGTATGCTGACTTAATTACTAAAGGCCAGTGGCCTAATTAGTCTTGTTACATGGTAAAGCATCCGTAAAAGTTCAAAAAAGATATGGTATGGAGGGTTGTGTCATTTGTGTGGTAAACATAACAATGTCTAGGGTGGATGATACAGCCCAGTTTCCTGGCGATCAAAGTTCCTCTATTTTGGAACTTCTATTATCTTTGCTGTCTTGGGTGTATTTAACTGTGCCTTAAGACAAATTATTCCTACCAATATTCTATGTGGAGCTGGCTTAGTAGTCATAAATGCCTTTAATCTGTTTTCATCAAGGAAAATTTCTTTTTCTCCTTAAATTCCAACTGATAGTTTTGGTGGGTATAGTAGTCTGGGCTTGAATCTGTGTCCTATCATGATTCCTAAGGGATAAATCAAAGCCCTTTTGGCCTTCATCGTCTCCACTGAAGTTAGCTGTTATTCTGATGGGCCTGCCTTTATACGTGACTTGTTCTTTCTCTCTTAAGGCTTTCTATATCTTTTCTTTGTTCCATACATTTAGAGTTTTGCTTATTACATTCTGTGGGAAGTTTCTTTCCATTTGGTGCTTTGTATTCCACTTGCACTTTCATAGCCATCCCTTGCCTTAGTTTTAGGAAGTTCCCCTCCATGATTTATTTTTAAATATTTTCTGTGTCTTTAACCTGAATTTCTCCTCCTCCTCCTTTTTTTAATGGACTTTTAATTTTTTTTTAAATTTTTTTATGTGTATGAGTGTACTGTCTGCATGTAGGTTGGTGCCCCCATGCCATGCAATGCCACGGAGGTCAGAAGAGGACATCGGATTCCCCTCGAACTAGAGTTAAAGATGGTTCTTAGCCACCATGTGGGTACTGGGAATCAAACCAGAGTCCTCTGCAAGAGCGGTTGGTGCTCTTAACCACTGAACCATCTCTCCAGCCCCATCTCCTCCTCCTTTTATACCTGTGATTTGTAGGTTTGATTTTTCATAATGTCTTAGAGTTTCTGCAAGTTCTATTCCTGTTTTTCTTTATGTTGTAACATTTTCTTTAACTGAGTGATCTAGTTCCTCTACTTTGTCTTCGAGTGTTAATATTTTTCTTCCACATGACTCATTCTGTTGGTGAGGCTTTTCACTGAGTTTTTTTTTTTTTTTCCTTTCTTTTTGTTATTATTGGGACAGGGACTCCCTGTAGCTCCTGTTGGCCTGGAATTTGCTATGTAGACCAGGCTGGGCTTGATCACTCTGAAATTCACCTGCCCCTGCCTCCTGAGTGCTGGAATTATAGGAAAGTAACAAATTTTTATTAAAGCGACTGCACTTCTGATTTTAACTTTTCAGTTCATCTTTTTTTCAGAAATTCTTTACCTATTAAATCCTATTTTCATATCAATAATTGTTTTCCTTATCTCAATCAATTGTGTTTTCAAGGTCTTAATTCTGTAATTTACACACACACACACACACATATATATATATATATATATATATATATATATATATGTCACCTTTGAGTTGTTTAAATATATTCATAGCTACCATTTTGAAATAATTGTCTTTTGCATCAACTAAATTACTTTTGCTGGTGCATTGCATTAATTTATGGAGGAGACATACATGCTCGTCAGTAACACATGTATGGTCGGAAGGGACTGGGCTAATCATATATCAAGGTACGCGTCTATTGGTAGTGTTTTTGTTCATATATATATCTATATATATATATATAACATATATAATATATTAAAACTATATACATTATATAGCTATCAATTAATTAATGTGTTACATATATAATACACATAGGTCTATATAGCACTATATTATACATCTATTATAATATATGCTATTTCTCACAGATATGATTTCACATATATATTGTATTTCTTATACATACTATACACATGTATTATATGTATATATACATATTATAACTTTACATACTTGTATATATACATATCATATTTATATATGTATGCATAGCATATTTGTATATATGTATATATACAAAATCATTGTTATAATATGTAAATGTATATGCATATATGTTAATAGATTGTTAAACTTATATATGTATACTTTACATATATGTTCAAAAATCTATATGTATACGCTATACATAATATGTAAATATATAGTATATATATATATATATATATATATATATATATATATATATATATATATGTGTGTGTGTATATATATGGTTCCATCTCTGTTGAGTGGATGTTTAAATCTTTGTTTTATTGTTATCCCAACTTGTCAGATTGTAGATAAGTTAAATGGTGCTTAGGGTTCCATTTTCTAGCTACTCTGTGTTGATATGTAAATAGGCTGTCAGAGGAAAATAGTACCAGCAGAGCTAGGGCTATGTGCAGTGATACAGCCAGGAGTAAGACTTATGTAGAGTTAGAAGATTCTCACTGCAGAACTGTGTGTAAGGCTTACTGGGTTCTACAGATAGTCCTTTGTTGGCAAGGGCTGGGGTCAGAGTGGGAGTGAGTCAGGCTTCCTGGGGGCCAGGTGAAGGACAATATAAGATCCTCATGTTGAGGTAAGTGAGTTGGAGGCTGAGCTGGAGGACTCTATATGGGGTAAGGGTCACAGGATACCACATGATCTGGAGGTGGTGTGAGGTATGAGCTGCCTAGCAGGTGTATGAACTGGCTCTGTAGGCCCATAGGTGGGGTTGGGGTTGACAGGTGGTCCCTGCGTGGCACAGAGGCTTAGAGCTCTTCTCAGCTATACCCTAGGTAATTCTTCATCTGATTGTTCCTCTTTATTCTTTATCATATTCTTTTTTTTTCAGATTTCTTAATTTTTTTTATTAAACCAGATAGTAAACATAGGCAATAAACACAAGGAATATCCATGTAATCTGAATTAGCAAGCATCTGAGTCCAATTCTTGTACAACCTATAGTCCCGAAGTCCAGGCGGAGAGGTTTGCATGTATAAACATGCTGATCATATGAAAGTCCAGTCAGCTTTTGCTGTGATCTCACAATTCACCCAGTTTCTTTGGCCCTTACAGTCTTATGTGCCAACCTTTTCTTCAAGAGTCCCTGGGCTTTGGAGGGGAGGATGAGGAGGATGAGAGATAGGAAGATTTATTTATTTTTTTAATGAGGTGATACATCAAACTCTTTGGTCTGTCCAAGTTCTGTTTTCAATGGACTGGTGGCTGACTTAGGAGTCTCTTTTGGATTCTAGTAATGAAACACAAATAGAAACAAATATTGTTGTTGTTCATTCCAATATGGGCCACTCTCAACTACTTGGACCAAAGCTCAAGGAGCCCTGCACAAGAAATACTTACTACTAGGTACTTGGTGCTAGCATCCACAGATGAGGAATACCATTCATCATTTGTTTTTCTGGGACTGTGTTACTTCACTTAACATAATATCTTCTAGTTCCATCCATTTACCTGTGGTTCAGGTGGTCTTGGGAGATCCCTGGAACAGTTATTTTAAATATACATTGTAAATTATTATATTTGAGATGTCCTTGAAAGACTTGGGGTAGGTTCAAAATGTCAATTCTCTCCAAATGTTCAAAGATTCTTTTTTGGTCTTTTTGAGACAGGGTCTCCCTGTAGCCCCAGGTGTCCTGGAACTCTCTCTGTAGACCAGGCTGGACTTGAATTCACAGAGATCTGCCTGCCTCTGCCTCCGGAGTGCTGGGATTAAAGGTATGCGCCACCACACCTGGTTTCAAAGATGTTTAATATAGTTTTGCCAAAAAGCCTGTCTGTTCACCCCAAAGATGTTTTACCTAGTGGTCAAATGTTTTAGATATAAGACATATCTGAATGCAGAAATAGATCACACCCTGAGTCAGAGGTAATCATTCCCTTAAATTAATTAATGTCCCTAAAGACCAGGAACCCTATTGTGATTTAACAGTCTTAGCATATAGGATGATTTATTTATCAGCAAGTAGATTACCACAACACTTGCCTAGGTTTCAAAAGAGTGTAAACAGTATCAACTTGCTATGTAATATAGAAATGTAAAGTCACATTTTTTTCTTTACCTGCATATAACTCTACTGTCAAAATGTGAATCCCTAAACATGTTTTGGAATAAACCTATAGTTTATTTTCAGATGTCATAATCTTGGTATATGTGTGGTATTTATATATGCATATTTTGGAGGGATACAAATTGGAAGGAACAACAACAACAGAAAAGACTGGGTCAAAGTTCTGACTGAAACAACAAACTTCTGCCCCAAACAGTAAACTTCTGCATCAAGAAATTTAAAAAAAAGACTGAGAAAAAGATGAAAGACATGTATTTCAGAATGCATGAGCTCTGGTGGAGAGGGGGGCAAGAAAGGGGGAATGTGTCTAAATTTGATTAAGAAATGTCTTATGAAATATATGAAACTTCAATAAAAATTGGTAAAAATGCAAAGGAGTGTAAACAGTAAGAAGAGAGCGGTAATATGTACTTAGTAAACATTAAATTGATATACATTTGTGATCACATTAGTTACTTTTAATATAGACATTGTATACCATAAGATAAATAGCACTAACTTTTGTCGAAATTAATTGATCCCTTAACTGTTCTCAACTTTACAGTGTGGTAAATCTTAGAAGTGAAAAAATATATTTCAAGCTATATCTATAACAGTAATAATCATTTTGATGTTATCTTTACTGACTAGTCACTCACTTTAAATTACATATAAGGGTTTGGTTTAGGAATCACAAAAGAGGGATAACATCTATCCTTTGTTTTTCTGAGACTGTGTTGCATCACTTAGCATAACAGCTTCCAGTTCCATCCATTTGTCTACAAATTTTATGAAGTCATCCTTCATCACTGCATAGAACTCCATTGCATAAGTGTGCCACATCTTCATTATCCTCTCATCAGTTGAGGGACACCTGGGCTGCTTCCAGTTCCTCCCTATTGTGGAAAGGGCAACAATAAACATGGTTGTGCACATAGTTCTGCTATTGGATGCATCCTTTGGGTATATATCTAGAAGTGGTATAATTGCGTCAAACGGTAGGTTCACTTTTCTTTTAAGAGTTCTCCATACTGCTTTTTTTTTTTAATTAATTTTTATTGATGCTTTGTGCATTTCATACATTTTTTCCAATTCAGTTCAGGCTTATTTCCCTTTCCCTCCCCCCCACCCCCACCCCATCCCAGATCATGCATTCTGCCATAACTGTCCTGCATCTTTCTCTCAGTTTTTTTTTTCATTTTTAGCTATAAGTGATAATCCATGAGTACAAGCATCCTTCATGCAAAACCTATCTGCAGGCTGATGTGCCCAAACACCTACAGCCCCACCATCCAGTGGGGGGTGACAGGTTGTTTGTTCAATCAAGTTGATCAAATGAGTGTCCAGACTACATTGCTGTAGTTTCACCATTCACCCCAATCGCAGCCCTTACATTCTACCACGCCCCCTCTTCCGCAGGTTGTTCCCTAGGCTTAGAAAAGGGGCACAGGTGGATGAGAGGTAAAACAGTCCACTCTCTCTGGAGCTGTTGACTTGGACTCTGGTCAATTCTGGCTGTTTCCTTTCATATTCCATACTGCTTTTAATGGCAGTTGTATGAGTTTGCAATCCCACCAGCAGTGAATGAGTATTCTTCTTTCTCCACACCCTCTCCAGCATTTGGTGTCATTTGTTTTCTTGATCATAGGCAATCTTACCCATGTAAGATGAAATCTTAAATGGTTTTGATTCGCATTTGCTTATTGAACACTTTTTAATGTGTTCCTCAGCCATCCTCACTTCTTCTCTTGAGAAGTCTTTGTTTAGAACTTTAGCCCATCTTTGATGATTGGTTCATTTATTTTCTTGTCCCTTTGTTTTTTGAGTAGTTTATGTATTCTGGATGTTAAACCTGTCAGATGTGTCACTGGTGAAGATTTCCTCCCACTCTGTGGAGTTTCTCTTCACTTCTTTGTTTCTTTTGCTGTACAGAAACTTTTTAGATTAATAAGGTCCCACTTGTTGATTGTTGATCTTAATCCCTGCACAACTGCTTTCTGATTTAGAAAGTCTTTTCCTGGAAAAGGCGAAAAAAAAAAAACCTCTTTTCCTACACCTATATCTTGTAGATTACTGCCAACATTTTCTTGTAACATTTTCATAGGTTCGGGCTTAACATTGAGGTTAAATCCATTTAGAATTAAATTTTATAAGGTGAAAGGTAGGTGTTTAACTTCATTCTTCTACAGAAGATGATCCAGTTTGTCAGGACCATTTGTTGAAGATGCTGTCTTTCCTCGATTGAGACTTTTGGGCCCCTTTGTCAAATATGAGGTGACTGAAATTGTATTACTCAAGTTTGGGTCCTTGATTTTATTCCACTGATCTATGGTCTATTTTTATGACAATACCATGCTGTTTTTATAACTATACTTCTGCAGTAGAGATTAAAATCTGGTATAGTAATTCCTCCTATATTGATCTTTGTGCTCAGGGTTGCTTTGGCTATCTGGGGTCTTTTGTTTTTCCATATGAATTTTAGAATGTTTTTTTTTCTAATTCTGTGAAAAAAAGGCCTGGGGATTTTAATTGGGATCACATTCAATCATACATTAATTTGGGTAGGGTGGTCATTTTTTACTATATTAATTATTCCAATTCATGAGCATGGGACAACCTTCCAGCTTCTGGTGTCTCCCTCAATCTCCTTCTTCAAAGATAATTATATTTTTATAATTAGTTAATTAACTTAATTGTTTCCCTGAGTTGAGTTAGCAGGCATTGGGAATCCTTGATTTGTAGTTAGGTTGGACAGAAGTGTGTGTAAAGTGGGGCTCCACTAATTTGAGACTTGGTATCAGAAGTGGGGGCATTCTAAGGGACTGAACCTTAACATGTAGTGTCTATATTCATTACTTGTAGTCAGTGCCAGAATCTAACTGTATGACATTCAGTTAGTGTGCACAGAGTAGAAGAATTTGCTAGGGTTGCAAAGATCTCACACACTAGGTCCCTGAATTTTCAAGGAAAACCAAATTGAACTAAACAGACTACTATTCATTTTTTGTTAAACTGTGTATTGAGATATAGGCTGAGCATGTAACCTACTTTAATTCATAAAACAAACTTACATTACTATCAATTTATTATGTGTGACAAGAGAACAAATTATTGAATTTTATTGAAATAAAAACCTGGTGACAAAACATTAGATGAGTGTCAAATGTGGTGATACAACCCTGTAATCCCAGTGCTAGCTATGTAAGCTGAAGCAAGAGGATTGCTATGACTTTAAGGCTAGCCTACATTGCATATTAAGTTTGAGGACCGCCGGGTCCACATAGTGAGACCGTGTCTCAAAACAAATGAACAATGGGAAATGTATGACTTTGAGGAACATCTTTTCATATATTTATTTCCCACTTATATATCTTTGGAATAGCATCAGTTCATTTGCTCACTCACAGATTTCATTAATTGTTCTTTAGTTTAATTTTTATAATGTTTATTTATATATTCAAAATACAAATCTTTTGTTGGATGAATACCTGGAAAATATAATATCCCATTCTGTAGGCTTCATTTAATTTTGTTAAATGTTTCATTAGCTGATCAGAAGCTTTTTAATTTTACGTGATTAAAATTGGTTAATTCTTGGGATTATTTACTGAGCTTTGTGAATGTTAATAAGAAAGTGACTGCCTATGACTATATCCTGAAGTATTTTCCCCTAATACTTTCCGCTTTTCAGGTTTTTACATTGACGTCTATAATGGATTTGAATTGATTTAAATTCAGCATGTGAGATGTAGATCTAGTCTCATTCTTGTACACCTGTTTATCATGTTTTCGCACTGTCACTTATGAGAAAAGCTGTCTTTTCCCTAGTATATATTTTTATTGTAGATATGTGTGTTTATTTTTGAGCCCTCCCTTATAAGTCATTGATCTACTTCTCTGATTTTAGCCCAGCACAATGCTGTTTTGCTTTTGTAGCACCATAGTAGAATTTGAGGCCAGCCATTGCTACTTTCAGAATTTGTGTTTGTTCAGGGTTGCCTTGGTTATCTGTAGTCTTTTCTTCTTCCATATGAATTTTACAATGTTTTCTTCTAATGAAGTAAAGAATGTTCCTGGAGTTTTGGTGGCAATTACATTGAATCTGTAGACAAGTTTTGGTAGTATGATCGTTTTCACATTATTACTTTTTATGATCTCTGAACACAGGATGCCTTTCTGACTTAAATGTCTTTCTATCTTCAAAGTTTTATCTTTTCATTGTGGATGTGTATTACTTCATTGGTTATGTTTATTACTAATAATTTTATATATGTATGGAGTATCAAAAAGCTACCATTTTCATATGCTGATTTCTAAATTATTTATTTATTTATTTATTTATTTATTTATTTATTTATTTATTTATGTATTTATTTATTATTTAGTATGAGTGTATTGCCTGAAGGTATCTGAGTGCACTAGTGTCATGGAGTGACCACAGAGGACAGAAGAAGGCTTTAGATCCTCTGGAACTGGAGATACACACCATCCTTACCTGCCATGTGAAAGCTGGGATTCAAAGCCAGGTCTTTGGCTAGAGCAGACAGTGGTCTTAACCACTGAGCCATCTCTCCACCCCTCATATGGTGATTTGTTTTTGTCTTGTTAGTTTGCTAAAAGTATTTATAAGAGCTAAAAGTTTTATGATGGAATCTTTAAAATCTTTTCAAAATAGGATCATATCATATGCAAATAGGTATAATTTGACTTGTTCCTTTACTACTTGTATATATTTTATTTTTTCTCTTGCTTTATTGCATTCACTAAAATTTCAAGCATAATATCAGTAAAAAATAATGATATGGACACCTTTGTCTCAACAGTGAGTTTTGAGGACATACATTCAATTTTTTCAGTCAGCATAATGTTGGCTATATGTGATATATATATATATATATATATATATATATATATAGAGAGAGAGAGAGAGAGAGAGAGAGAGAGAGAGAGAGAG
>VZQC01006699.1:348323-384771 GCA_009823505.1 Rhizomys pruinosus
TCTTGTACCCCCCCCCTTTTTTTTAACCATGGCGTCTCCAAAGACAGTTGTGATTATACATAACTATAGGGTGGAATGGCATCAAGGCACAGATTTCATCAATATTCACCCATGTGTTTGGTGGGGGGGGACTAATATGAAATACTTGGGACGCCAACGAATTTTTGGCTTTTAAATCATTTAAAGAGATTGCTAAAAGGTGATACTGTACAAACAGAGAAATTTTATAGACACATTGTCATGTGCCAATCCCCTAAAGTATTGTTTGCGCTAGAGATTTTTTGTGAAAACAAATGTGGACAGTAGCGAATTATATCTACATTTCAAACTCAGATGCATTACCGTTTTATTCAGAGTCTTAAAACCAATGTTGTTTAATAGACACATATTTAATTTTACTAGAATCCCCTAAAACACCATGTTCTGTAAACAGTGTCTAGGTGAACCTGAGTACTTGCTGAACTCACATCAATAAAATATGCCTTGAATTGATAGTACATCCTGTTCCCTCTCCCACCCACCTCCCCCCTGCCCAATTCACCATTTCAGTCCATTTATCTGATGCGTCTTTTTCTGTTGTTGTCTTTTTTACTGCATCCCTCTCCATGAGAAATATTTATCATCTGGGTTTGTTGGTACTCGCACTCCACATAATGAGGGACACCATTTTCGTTTGTTTTTTCTGGGACGTGGTTACATTCACCTAACATAAGTCTTTCCACTGCCAGCCATTTACCTGCAAAGTTCATGATGTTGATCCCTGCTTACTGCTTGCATAGAACTCCATTGTATACATGTCACCACATTTTTTTTATCCCACTCGTTCAGTTTGAGGGGACCTGGGCTGTGTTCAAGCTTTTTGCTATTGTGAACAGAGCTTGCAAAACATAGTGTGCATGTATCTTTGCAGTAAGTTGTTGTCCTTGGGGTATAATACCCAGGAGTGGTATGACTGGGTCAAAATGGAAGGCTCATTTTGAGTCTTTTAAGGGTTCTCCCACACTGTTTTCCATAGTGGCTGTAACTAGTTTACATTCCCACGCACCATAGGATGAGTGTTCCCCTTTCCCCGCAACCTTCCCAGCCAGTTGGTAACATTCGTTTGTTCCTGATCCTAGCCAGCTTATTGGAGTAAGGCGTGATATCTTAAAGTGGTTTTTAATTTGCATTTCTTTAATTATCAGAGATGTTACAGTGTTTCCTTAAGATGTTGTCTCAGGCATCTCTAATTCCTCCTCTGTGAAGTCTCTATTCAATCTTGTTCAATCTTTGTTGAGTGATTCATTTGTTGTTTCTTTCTTTTTGTTTTTGCGAGTACTTTAACTCTGGAAATTTAATGCTTTGTCAGAATGTAGCTGCTGGAAGGTTTTCCTCCCACTTGTTGGGTCTTCTCCTCACCTTCCTGTTATTGTTTCTTTGATGTACAGAAGCTTTGGTTTAATGAGTCCCCATTTGTCAAATTGTCCCGAGCTTATTTTCTGGTGCAGCGCCCTGCTGTGCTGATTTAGGAAGTCTTTTCCCACACCTCTTCTTGTAGCTGCTGCCACGCTTCTCTTCTGTATCCAACTCAATCCAGAGTTTTGGAGTTTCACATTAGGTCTTGATCCATTCTGAGAGTTGACTATTGTACAGTGAGAGGTAGGGGTTTAATTTCATTCTTCTACAGTGTGATCCAGTTTGCACAACACCACTTGCTGGAAGATGCTTGTCTTTCTCCATTGTGTTTCTGGCCCACCTTGTCCAAATATGAGGTGGCTTGAAAGTTGTATGGCTCAGGTTTGGATCTTCATTTATTCCATTGGTCAATGCCGTGTTTTTGTGCCCAGTACCAGGCTGTTTTAGACTATAGCCCTGGTAGTATACGTTTGATGTCTGGTATAGCGATCCCCCCTTATTGACTCTTTTCACTCAGGATTTGCTTTGGCTATTGGGGGTCTTTTGTTTTTCAAATGAAATTGAGGATTTTGTTTTTTCCAAGCCTGTGAAGAAACTCTTGGGGATTTTGATTGGGATTGCATTAAATTCTGTACACTAGTTTGGGTAGAAATGAAGTTTTATATATATTTACTTTTCCCAATTCGCTCATGAGAGCAGGGGGTTTTTGGTGCATCTTCTTGATTGTCTTCCATCTAATTTCCTTTTTTCAGGGGTTTAAAAAATTTTCATTTTTTTGTAGAATCCCTTTTTGGTTTTTGGTTAGGTTTGTTCCTAGGTCATTTTATTTTTTTGGAGGCTAATTGTGAGGGAAGGTCTCCTTGTGTCCCTTCTCAGTTTGCTTGTGTTTGGTGTAAAGAAAGGCTACTGATTTTTTCAGATTTATTTTGTATCCTGCCACTTTCCAAAAGCTCGTTAATCTTTCTAGGAGGTTTTCTGGTGGAGTTTTCCTGTGAGTTCATCCCTTAGGTAGACAATCTATCATCAGCAAAAAGGGTGAGCTTGTGACTTCCCTCTTTCCAATTGTACTCCTTTAATTCTCCTTGTTCTTGCCTTATTGCCCTTCAAGGGTTTCCAGCATAATTAGAAGAGGAGTGTGACAGGGCGAGGCAGCCTTGCCGATGTTCCGCACCTTAAAGGGGACATGCTTCTGTCATTTCCCCATTTAGGATGATATGGCGTGGGTTACTGATTTTCTATATGGTTTTGATTAGTTGAGGACATGATACCCTCTAGGCCCAATTCCCCCAGGACTTTAAGCATGAAGGATGCTGGATTTTGTCAAAGGCTTTCTCCGCATCAATTGAACTGATGGTGTGGTTTTTTGTCCTGTCAGTCCATTGAATGTTTGATGATGTTTTATTGATTTTCGTATTATGTTGAAACCACCCCTGCATCTCTGGTATGGATATCCCTTGGTCATGGTGGATGGATTTTCTTGATGTGAGTTTGTATGCGATTTGCCAGAATCCTGGTTTAGATTTTGGCATCTGTTGTCTTAGGAGAAGATGGGTCTATAGTTCTCCTTTTTGTTGTATACTTTCCCTGGTTTTTGGTAGTAGCGTAATGCTGTGCCTCATAGAAGGATTCTGGGAGAAGCCCTCCGTTTTGTATCCTTCTAATACAATTTTAAGTAGTAATGGGTATGTATCTTTTCGAAATACATTTTTACAAATTCGCGTAAACCATCCGGCCTGGGCATGTTTTGTGGTTGGGAGGCTACTTATTACATCTTCGATTGCTTCCTGTACTATTGTCTGTTAGGCTTGTCAATATCTTCTTGGTGACTTTTGGTGATTCCCCAGGATTTCAGATTATTCATCCATTTCTTCTAGGTTTAAAACTTAGGTAGAGTATAAACTTTTTGAGTATCCCATATGAGTTTTTTTGTCTGGATTTGGGGTTTCCTTATCTGGTTCTCTGTTAGTTGGAGTTTCCTCTCATCTTGTGATTTCCCTCTTTCTTTGGTTCACTGAGCTAGAGGTCTGTCTATCTTGTTATTCTCCAAAGAAACCAGCTTTTGGATTCATTATTTTTTGTTTAGGTTTTTCTTTGTTTCTATTTCATTGATCTACTGCTCTGATTTTTGTTATTTTTTCTTGCGCTCCGTTAGGGTTTCATTTGTTGTTGTTGTTTCTCAAGTATTTTTAGCTGCAGTGTTAGGTTCATTCACTTCGTGTTGTTCTTTCTGTTTTATTAATTGTAGGACCACTTAGAGCTATAAACTTTCCCTCTTAGGACTGCTTTTTAAATGTGTCCCATAGATTTTGCTGTGTTGTTTATCATTGCCATTCAGTTGTCCAGGAAATGTTTATTTTTTCTTTATTTCTTCCTGACCCACTCATGATTCAAGAGATGTTGTTGTTTTAGTCTCCAGTGTTTCCTGTAGGATGTGTAGGGTTTTATTCTGGTGTTTATTTGCTTGATATTGAGTTTTTTTTTGCACTTGTGGTCTGAAGAATGCATAAATATTATTTCAATCTTTTTATATTTGTTTGAGTTTTTTTCCTGTGTCCCAGTATATGGTCTATTTTGGAGAATATTCGAGTGGGTGCTGAGTAGAAAGTTATATTCTCTGGTGTTTGTGGGTGAATATTATTTGATAGCTGTCTGTAGGACCATTTTGGTGTATTGTGTCATTTTAGTTTCGGATGTACTCTTGTGTATCCTTTGCGACTGTTTTGCCTGTCTAGGGGACCTTCAGGGGGTATTGGAAGTCCCTCTATATTTAGTGTGCTGGGGTTTAATCCTGTGCCTTGAGACCTGAAAGAATTGTCTTTATATAAGTTTTGGTGCACCGGGTTGTTTGGTTGCATATATATTTTATAATTGCTAAATTTCATCTCACTGTTCTTTTTTACGTTTTAGTTTTCCTTTTGTTTTTTTTGTCTCTTTTGATTTCTTTTTGCTTTTGAAGTCTATTTTGTCTGATATGAGATAGCCACACCTGCTTTTCTTTTTGTAACCATTTGCTTGGAATACTTTCTTCCAATCCCTTCACCTTAAGTTGGTGCATATCATTGAAAGTGAGATGGGTTTCTTGTAGACAGCAATAGATGGGTTTTGTTCTCATCAATCCAGTCTCCAGTCTATTCCTTTGATGGGGGATTTTTAGCCCCTTAAATATTTAAGGTTCTATTTGTAAAGAATGGTATGTTGCTTCCTTTCATTATTACCTTTATCCTTTGGTTTATGCTTTGATTCTGCTCTATGTTATGTTTTATTAGTTTCTTTTCCTAGGGTTTGAGGATTGGTGCTCCTCTATTCTCCTTTTGAAATTGCTTTAAGATTTATAGAAGATTGGTTTTCCAGACATGTATTTCATAACCATCTATTTATGTCTGGAAGATTTCTCTCTCCTTCAAGTATAGTCGACATTTTTCTGGACTTAAAGTGATGGTTGGGTTTGGCATCCGTAGTCCCTTTAACACTGGGAAAATGCTTTGCCCATGTTCTTCTTGCTTTATGGTTTTGAGGCGCGAAGTCAGTTGTAATTCTGAATGGGTTTCCCTTTGATATGTACTTGTTTTTCTTTTGTTAGCCCTCAATTTTGTTCTTTATTTGGGCATTCTAGCATTGTAACTACCGTATGGCGTGGGGTTCTGTTTCTTTTCGTCGTCTGTTTGGGGTGCACTATGTGCGTTCTTGTATTGTAGGGGTTTGTCATTTTTAGTGGGTGAAGTGTGGGTACGTGTCATACTATTACTTCTGTTGAAGTAGTCGACAATACGAGTATGTCTGCTAGGAGAGTCTCACGCCGCTCTAGTTCCATGATACGGACGTTTGACCTTTTTCATAGTGTCCCATATTCCTGGTTGTTCCACGTTTGTTGTGTATTTTTAAATTTTTCATAGTCTTTTATTTGAGCTTTTTAATTGCTCTGTGTAATCATGCCAGATCTGATTACTTCTGGTGTTCTGCTTGCCTCCATATCTACTGTCTGAGGCTGTTTCTTCCTTTCCTTCTCTGATTGAATGTGTGGGTTCTAATTCCTTTTTCATTTCATCCGTGTTTTTTTAGTATTCCAATTTCCTTTTTGAGCTCTCAAACTCTTCTTGGTGCTTTCAATCTCCTTCTTGGTGCTCCTTACTTCGTTGGTTGGCTTCCTTTTTCAGTGTTTCTCACTTCCTTTTCCGGCAGTTTTTTTTTTTTGTTTTATTCTTTTCCTTTTGGTTTGGTTTTGTCATTTCTGTTCCTTTAGTTCTTTCTGAAGTTGTTGTCATTGATCCCTAGGTCCTTTTTGAAGTTTTTCATTCCCTCTCCTTAGTTCTCTATATTCTGTATTTTTTTCTCCCGTCTAACACCCCCGAGTTCTTTCTCGAGTTATTTTGTCAATCTGTTCCTTTTAGTGTCTTTCTGATGTTTTGTCATTGTATCCACTCAGGTCCTTTTGGAGTTTTTTCATTCTCTCTCTTAGTTCTCTGAAATAGTCTTTTATTGTCTTTATTATTTTCTTCAAAGAGCTGCAATTTTCTTTCTCCTAAGATTTTCTGTTTCCTTGGTTCCTCCTCCAAGGGTTCCCATTGAGCTATCTCCTACAGTCTGTGTTAGAGGGCTTGGGCCGGTAATTCCTGTGTCTTTCCCATGTTGTTTCCCTTCATCTGGTTTTCCCTGGCATGTGGGCTTCCCTTTTGTGGTTTAGATCACCAATAGCAGCCGGTTTTCCCTTTTCTCCTTCAGATAACTTTTGTTGTTGTTGGTGTTCCCCTTCCTCCTCCTTGTTTATGGAGGATGGAATGGTATGCTTTCAATTTTGTTGCTATATTAGATATTTGAAGCCCAAAGCACTCTTTTTCTTTTCTTGTTCTGAAGGTTCTCACAACGGGGGGGGGGGTGGTTTATGGTTATGCCTGATTCTAGCCCACGCCCCCGGCAGCTGCTCTATAGGCGCCAGGCCGCCCTGGCCGCGGACTATTCCGACCCCTTGGCCCAGCGCCTGGGCTCCTGCCTCTCCAGGCCCCCAGCTCCCAAGCTACTCGCCCAGGTGGCTTCTGGGTATCCTGCCCAAAGGCGCAGCCGCCCTGGCCGCCGGACTCTCCGGACCCTCTGGCCCAGCGCCTGGGTCCCGCTCTCAAGGCCCCAGCTCCCAAGCTACTCGCCCAGGTGGCTTCTGGGTATCCTGCCCAAAGGCGCAGCCGCCCTGGCCGCCGGACTCTCCGGACCCTCTGGCCCAGCGCCTGGGTCCCGCTCTCAAGGCCCCAGCTCCCAAGCTACTCGCCCAGGTGGCTTCTGGGTATCCTGCCCAAAGGCGCAGTAATTTCTATTATACTCTACTAGTCAGCTCTTCTAATAATTGACCAATTTCCTAATTGTTTTGTTAATTATTTTTAAAATATGCTGGGAAATAAATTGGTGTATCATCTGAGTCAATGAAACTAGAGCAGGAGTAATATTTGAGGTTTGTTTACATCCCAGTAGGGCTGTAAGTAGACGACTCCCTGATTCTGTCCTTTAAACTAGCTTATATTTGGTATAACCTGTCATTATTAATTAAGAGGAGTTACTGCTTTCTTCTTGAGAGAGCCCTTAGGTTTACAAAATAGTTTCAAGTAGGTCTTTTCTTTTTGGAAATACCTCAGAAGTTTCTTCTTATAAGTTATTGCTTCCCCCAAGACAATGCTATGAGCTATACCACTTTAGTGCTGTGTTGGTTGGTAGCCAGTGGATTTCTGGGCTTGTATATATAAGTGTGAAAACCTTGCCCTAGGAGCAACATGCTATGAGAGCCACTGGGGTCTTGATATTTTTGGCTTCTGATCCATGAAAATAGACACTGGAAGAAGAGGGCCTACTCACCAGGAGTTTACCTTACTTAGTTTGTCATATGACCTTGTATTACCTTTTACTTCTAGGAATTCTTTCTCTTTATTTTTAACTTAAGGATGTTGTTGTTTTCTGCCTCAGTTTCTTCTGTAAAAGATATAAGATATAAAATGCTTCATGGGGTAACCAGAAGTAATTTCAGTACTCACTGCAACTTTTTCTTTCTTTCCTAGCATCACAGTCTTGCTAGGATATTCAGGATCCAGAATTCATTTTAATTTTTGCTTTATTTTTATTTTATGTGTATGTATATATTGTGTGAATGTATGTAAGTGCACCTTTGTCATGCAATGTCAACAGATGACTGAAGAGGGTCTTGGATCCACTGGAACTAGAGATATGGATGTTTGTTAGCTGCCATGTGGGTGCTGACATTTGAACACAGGTCTTCTGCAAGAACAGCGAGTGCTAGAACCCACTGAGCCACCTCTCCAGAACCTGGAATTTATTTTTTAAGATATAGTTTGTTCCATTCTTTTTTTATTTTTATTCATCCTTCATGTGGTTTCTTTTGTATGAATTTGAAATTCTATTTGGCCTGTATTCTGAATAGCAGGTTTAACATGTGTACACTTCTAAAAGCTCTGTGAAATAAATACTTCATTTAAAAAAAATGGTCTTTTAGAGACGGGGTCTCCCTGAAGCCCAGGCTGTACTGGAACTCTCTATGTAAACCAGGGTGGCCTTGAACTCATAGAGATACACCTGCCTCTGCCTCCCAAGTGCTAGAATTAGAGGCATGCACCACCACGCCTGGCTTACTTTTTAAAAATATTATACTTTATTGATGTTTTGTGTCAGACATGGAATTAATGTATATGGGCAGAAGGTATATATTCATATTTTAGAGTAATATAAAATTAAAAAGAAAAATGTGAACTCCTAAACATGTATCAGAGTTAACATACAGTTTATTCCTGGAGGACATAATTCTGGTACTTATATGACCCGTGACACCAAAAGCCTGGCTTATTTTTAATGCATATTTCTTTGAAGAACACTTGTCTTTCAGGATTTGAAAAGGATACAAATAAATTGATCTTTTTTCCCTAAGAGAAATATCCAATTCCATGCCTACCTACATTTGAAGTAGTAGGTTGTTTTTGTACAAAAATCAGCCAAAGTGATTATGCAGCATTTTGAGACCAAGTTTCTAAATGTATTGTTTTCACTCTTCCTATCAGTTCTTAATGTGATAATATGACTAAAAAAAAGTCATATGATTTTTCCTCAAGCATATACTTTGGAGCAGGTGTTAAGGAATTTGTTTTTTGAAATTTATGTGTTTATTTCAGTTTTTCCATTTAGTTCATACACTATCTTGATCACATTCCCTGCTCTCCCAACTTCTCACGGTTCCATCCTTGCCTCTCTACCCACCCAACTTATTGTTCTTTATTTTCATAACAAATCCAATTTCTTTTGCTCAAATACTCTAAAATGTCATACTGGTCCTGGAACATGGTGGACCCATGTGGGGCATAGCTTTAAAGGAATCTGACCCTTCCTCTCCCAGCAGCTATCACATGTGAATAGCCGCTTGTTTAGGGGTGAAATCTCATGCCTACCTTTGTGCTGGGATTTTTTTTTTGTCTGGCTTGAGCTTGAGCAGGTTTTGTGCATGTTTTCACAATTGCTGGGAGTTCATATGTCCAACTGTCCTGCTATCTGGAAAACACCATTTCATTGTACTCATCTACCACTTCCAACTCAATTTTTTTGGTCTTTTTGAAGCAGGGTCTCCCTGTCGACCCAGCTGACATGGAACTCATTATGTAGACCAGGCTGACCTTGCACTCACAGAAACCCTACTGCTTTTGCCTTCTGATTATTTGGATGAAAACATATGCCTGGCTCAACTCTTAAAATTTTCTACCCCTCTTTCATAATGATCCTTGAGCCTTGGAGGAAGAGTATGATACAGCTGTCTTCTTCTCTTCTTCTCTCCACTTTGGCCAGTTATGAGTCTCTGCGATAATTGCCCTTTGTTTCAAGAAGCTTTGTTGTTATCAGAGTTATAGTTATACCAATATAGCTTATTGAGGGATATGCTAATCAATATGTATAGCAATAACCCACCAGTAGTCATTTAAATACTATGCCCATTTAGAAGAATATTAATTGAAGGCTATCCCCTAGGAGCCATGATCAATTTAGGCACAGGTTCTTGTCCCCGATAATGGTGCCAGGTATATGTTCCATCTTATGAACCCTAACAAGATTCATGCCACTATTTCACTAATGAGCAAATATTGCTAGTTCAGTCCCATCTGCAGTTCTCATGGTTTGTATTTGTGTAAGACTGATGGTTACTTTTCTCCTCTAGTAACACTAGAAAAACTAGCCAGTAGGAATGAAGCTTCTAGATCAGTACCCTCTCGATTTCTGTGTGTTTTATGGCTCAAGTGTGTGTTGTATTCAACAATAGGGTCTTACTGTCACATGCTGAAAGGTAACTAAGAGCAGTGCCAATAGCTCATAATGTTTGGGGGTTTATGAGAACCCACGGTCCAACAGCTCCAAGAGATGTAACCTATTCCTAGTACCAGGATTTTCATTTGCTAGGATGAGGTGTCAAGTTAGAGTATTATCCCCTTGTTATAGATTAAATCCATTTAACCTCTCTCCCCATCTCTCTACCCCCCCCACTTCTCCATATATAGACAGCTCCACAGTAGATTTCGATGCGGTTTTTCAAAAGGTCTTCAGTGTTAGCTATTCCTCCCCATATTCGATCTTCTACCCTACCTATCCATTTCCCGTCCCATTTAATTATTTACCATTATTTTCCTTTGCCCACTTATATCATTGTATTCTATCTCCATTCAATTGAACTTTGTTTTTCTTAGACAGGGTCTCCCTATAGCCCCAGCTGGCCTGAAACTAGGCCCGTAGACCAAGCTGGCCTTGAACTGACAGAAATACTCCTGCCTCTGCCTCCCTGTGCTGGATAGCTTTAGTGTCAACTTGACACACCTGGGTTGAGGGAGCCTCAATTGGGGAATTGGCTCCATTGGACTGGCCTGTGGCCACACCTGTGGAGTATTGTCTTGATTGTTGGGCAATGTGGGAGGGCCCAGCCCACTATATGTGGTGCGATCTCTGGGCAGTTTGTTGTGTACCATATGAGGCCAGGTTAGGCATGGGCCAGGGGAGCAAGCCAGTAAACAGCATTCCATTCTTCCATGGCTTGTGCTTCAGCTCCTGCCTCCAGGTTCCTGCCCTGAGTTCCTGCCTTGGGCTCCCTAAGTGATGAGCTGTGACCCAGGAGATGTGAGCTGAATAAACCCTTTCCTACCCAAGTTGGTGTCAGTCAGAGTATTTTGTCACAGCAATTGAAGAGAAACTAGAACACTCCCAGAGTGCTGGGATTAAAGGCGTGTGCCACCACACTCTGCATAAAGTCGGTTCTTGGGGCTGGAGAGATGGCCTAGCGGTTAAGAGCCCCGACCTCTCTTACAGAGGACCCGGGTTCGATCCCCAGCACCCACATGGCGGCTGAGAACCATCTGAAACTCCAGTTCCAGGGGAATCCGACACCCTCTTCTGACCTCCACGGCATTGCATGACACGGGTGCACAAACCTGCATGCAGACAGTACATTCATACACATACAAAAATAAATAAAATTAATAAAAAATTAAAAAAAAAGATGGTTCTTAGCTGCTATGTGGGTACTGGGAATCAAACCTGAGTCCTCTGCATGAGTAGTCGGTGCTCCCAACTGCTGAGCCATCTCTCCAGCCCTAATCTCCATTCTCTTGAAAGACTATTTATTTTCTGAGAATGAATGGGTGATTATAATCAGGTCCGAAGACTAGCTTTAGTCAAGAGCTTTTTCCTTTAGTCAACTTGATTCTTTCAGATTTTTCATAAATCATGAGCATAATTTCTAATTTTAAACACTATCTTCAGTTATTCAGGTTTCAAACGGGGAATAATCCTGGAAAATAAGAGACCATTGGCACTGGTAACATAATATTCGCTAAAAGCTTAACTTTTGTGCACTGCAACTGTGATTACTTGGAGTGCCATTCTGTTTCTTACCCCCTATTGTATCAAGAACAAAAGACTAAATTATGGCACAGCTGTCTCAACTGGCATTGTTACTTCAAGTTGTAAACCGTGATTGTTTCAGTGTAGTTCGATTTTGCTCATTCTTCTTACTGTACAGAGATATAGGCTTACTAGCCAGAGTCGTGTTGCCTTTCATTGGAGAACATATTTCAGGATCCAGCATTTCTGATTTTATGGGATTTGATGTAAAAACTGATATTTAAAAAGAGTGAACATGGATTTCACTACGTCATAGGGTAAAAATTGCACAAGACTTCAGTTTAATTTCTATTCCTTCCTCCGTGTGTGACACTCAGCAGATTTCTTCTAGCTTTTAAGCCTCAGTTTTCTCAGCTCTAAAGTTTGGAATAGATGCTCTCTCAAGGAAGTGCCTTTACAATTCTGCCAGCATATGCTTCTGGGAAATGCTTTATCTGAGTGTGCAGTGATACAGGTAGTTTAAAAACAATGGGATATTACCCCTGGCTAATTGTGCAGTTACATATGAGAGAAGCTTCAGGAAACTAACTTTTTCATTTTCATTTTTTTCACATTCTCAGGGAAGATTTGGCTCATAACCCAGAATGGCATTATGAAAATGACCCTATTCATTTTGCCTATGCCATGCACTTTTAAATAATGATTGCTTTCTACTGTTTCATTATGTAGCTAGGAGATGTACTTTCATTGCATATTAACTGTCTGCCCATGAAATAATTTTCTTTGTACTATTCCTGCACTATATTATGTATACTTACTGAATAATAAAATTTCTGCCCATTATTTTTCCTATATTACTCTTTTAAATACAATTCCCCCGGAAAGATACATTAGTGAGCCAAGTACAATCTTTATATTTAAATCTGCTAAAGCCATTTTATTGAATACGTATACTTCATTTTCATAGCTTAGTGTTTCAAAAAGAAGAGGTAACCCTTCTTCTTATAAGGGATAACTCATGTGCTGTAAGAAAATAAGTAGTAGAGGATGAAGGATCATTTTCTTTATAGATAAAACAAATGAAATGATTTTCTGTTCGGTGTAACTTTGAAAGATGTGTTACACTTTGAAAGTTGATGTAAAATCAGGCTTCAAATCCATCTATACTATAATTCATATACCTTGGTTTTGATTTATTATGTACATCTTGGAGACACATTGCTCTCTGTTTAAATTCTTTTTTTTAAATTTTATTTATTTATTATTTATTTATTTTTGTGTATGAATGTACTGTCTGCATGTAGGTCTGTGCACCCGTGTCGTGCAATGCCGCAGAGGTCAGAAGAGGGTGTCGGAATCTCCTGGAACTGGAGCTCTCCTGGAATTGGAGTTACAGAAGTTTCTCAGCCGCCATGTGGGTGCTGGGGCTCAAACCCAGGTCCTCTGCAAGAGCAGTCGACGCTGTTAACCACTAGGCCATCTCTCCAGCCCTTTGTGTAAATTCTTGACACACACACACACACACACACACACACACATTTGTGTTCCCTTTGCCCTACCAGTGTGGTCACGTGTGTTTCACAGACTTCATGTTGTTTTGATAGGGACTCTTAATTGGCTGTCAATGTCATTTCTCATTTGTTTGCATGGTCAAATAGCTTTCTGTTTGCAGAGAGCTGTCTGGTGCTTTTATTTCATGGCATCTCAAGCAAGTAAAAGTGGCTGGGTGATTCAATTATGACCAATGGTATGTAACAAAATTGAAGTGTGCAACATCTGGAAAGGCTTACAAAGTACATAGATTACTGTCCCTTTCATTTTGATTGGAAGGCAGTTGGGTCCAAAGCTGGAGCAACTAAGTAGTCTGTTGAACTGGAAAAGGCTTCGTAAGGAATTTTAAAGATTTTCTAACCTCTGACTCTAATCAACTGAACTTGACCTTTAAGTGAAAAAATCATTTGTTAAGCCATGAAAGTTATTTTTCCTCTTTATTTCTTTGGAGTAGGAGACATCACATTTCTATTCAATAAAAAAAGGTTCTATGACCCAGGAAGCCTCTTTTTCTTCTTGGTTTTATACTGATTGTTCATAAGGAGTAGGTTTCAGTGCCTCAGATTCCCTCATATTCCTTTTCATGAAGTTTGTATCTCTCTGTGGAATAAGTTGACACAAGTTGAATGCACATATCCTTTTTTTCTATTTCCTTCTCCCCCCTCCACTTAATGAGTTTTTGTTCTCTCAGGTGTTTTTAGAGTGTACCTTGGTTTTTGAGTGCTTATTATGTTTTACAGATAATGAATGCTTGTTCCTCTTGGGACTGGAGAAATGGCTCAGCAGTTAACAGCACTGGCTGCTCTTACAGAGGATGAAGGTTGAGTTCCCAACACCCATATGGCAACTAACTACCATCTGTAATTCCAGTTCCAGGGAACTCTGACTTCCAAGGGCATTGAATATTTGAGTGAACACACATAACTGCAAGCAATATACTCATACACATAAAATAAAAATAATATAATAATTTTTATTTTTATTTATTTATTTTTTTATTTTTTTTAATTTTTGTATGTGTATGAAGGTACTGTCTGCATGTTGGTTTGTGGACCCATGTCGTGCAATTCTGAGGAGGTCAGAAGAGGGTGTCAGATTCCCCTGGAACTGGAGTTCTTCTGGAATTGGAGTTACAGATGGTTCTTAGCCGCCATGTGGGTGCTGGGGATCGAACCCGGGTTCTCTGCAAGAGCAGTCGGCGCTCTTAACTGCTAAGCCATCTCTCCAGCCCCATAAAATAATTTTTAAAAAAGAATAATTTTAGTTGCTTGTTTACAATACCAGTTGCATTCTAGACAACATTTGCAGGACATTCCTTTTTAATAGACCCATTCCCTTGATAGCCACAGCATCATCTTCCTTGTAGATTCATGTTAGTCTAACCAAAATAAAAATTCTAGATTTATTTTTTTTTTTTGACTTTTCGAGACAGAGTCTCCCTGTAGCCCCAGCTGTCCTGGAACTTACTCTGTAGACCAGGCTGGCCTTGAACTAACAAAGATCTGCCTGCCTCTGCCTCCCAAGTGCTAGGATTAAAGGTGGTGCCACCACACCAGGCAAAATTCTAGATTTCTTTTCTTTCTTTTTTTTTTTTATCTGTTTGAGACAGGGTCTCCCTGTAGCCCCAGCTGTCCTGGAACTCGCTCTGTAGACCAGGCTGGCCTTGAACTCACAAAGATCCTCCTGCCTTTCCCTCCCAAGTGCTAGGATTAAAGGCGTGCACCACCATGCCCAGCTCAACAAAATTCTAGATTTCTAAGAGACTTAAAGAACATACTTGAATTTTCTTTCCCTTTGTGTTGTCATTTTGATGAATTACTGAAAGATCTCAGTTCTGATTCAAAGCCTGTTTTATATTTTATTACAAAAGCCAAAGAATATTTTAATATGATTGGAAACAGCATACATATTGTGTATAAAAGAGCTTTTTACACTTGCTTTGATCCGTTCCTCCCATTCTGGAGTGAAGTTTTCTTGGTCTGTCCTGTCATCCTACATCCTACAGTATTCTGTATTACAAACAAGATGTGAAAACCCTTCCTTCCTGTGGGCAGATTCATTCCAGTCTGTATTCTTTATTTTGAACTTCATGAACAATTATACATAGCAGTTTTCTGAGAGTCCTTCTGAATTCAGAAGCTACAAGAGACACTACTTTTTAGAAGAGGCATTTTCAGTGATTAGCTTCACTGAAAAGAACAAGCAGGCAGATTTGTGGTGCTGTCGGTTTCTATGTGTATTCATGATTGCGTTGCCACTTCTTAATGCTTCTCATTATTCACACACTGATTAGATATAGAGTAGAAACCAAATGGAAAATGACACAAATTATTACCTTTACAGAGCATATTAAGAAAATATTATAAACAATAAAAATTCTTCAGAAATAATAGAGCATAAAGCATTCTTTTATACTACCATAAAAATTATTAGTGGAATTGGATCATATCTGGGTAGTAATGAAAAATCCCATTAGTTTTCAATTATGGTCCTGAATGCAGCTCATAATCTCACATTCTCTCTCTCTCTCTCTGCTCTTTCTTAATTAAATATATATCAACATTTTATACTATAAGATAATCCAATTGACTGAACATTAAATTCATTATGTGATAATAATTAATATATATCAATATTTCATTATACACATGAATACAATGAACTATTCTGAAGCACAAAATTTACTTTCAAAACATCATATTTAATTACAACAGAAAGGAACATATTGGTTGGGCTACAGAAAATAAAATTGTTACCCATTTTCTTGTTAATATGATGCATTGTTCTCTCACATTTATAAAGTTGTTTGGGAAAATTTAATGCTATTAACTGTTAAAATGAAATGTTGAGGACTTTTGTCCTTTCTTTATTAAGATCAAGATATTTGTTTACAACCAAATACTTAAAGAAACCCGTGCTTAATGTTCTGCTACCATCTGCAATAGTACATCATTCTGGCACCTCCATTAGCTTGTTCAGTATTCCACAGACTGCTGTTTCTGGCATGTGGAGAGCGCCAAGATAGCAAACTCTGTGAGAGCTAGTTTTCCACTCATATATGAAAGCACGTGTATAACATATTAAATGTTAATTAATAAATACGGAATTCATGATTCATCCAAAACTGATGCAATGTGACTTTTTTCTCTCTAAAAATGGAATCTGAAACTGAATTAGGAGTCTCCTAATAATCCAGTTATGGAGTGTACAGAGCTTAGATTGGGGATTTCCCAGGACCAATTGAAGCACAGGTAAATGGATGGAACTAAAAGATATCATGTTAAGTGAAGTAATGCAGTCCCAGAAAAACAAACTACAAGTGGTATCCCTCATCTGTGGATGCTAGCACCAATTACCTGGTTGTAAGGCAAACTGAGCAACATTAATGTTATATTCCTCATGAGCGGAAAACAACTGTGCTCTTATATTGTGAATCCCTTGACAGGTTCTAGAACTAAGCTTCCATTTATTTTCAGAGTTAGGAATTTTTGGTATATGGGTGGAGTGTATGTATGCATATTTTACAGTAATACAAGATCAAAAGAGTGAGGAAAAAACTAGTTTGTTATGACATTATGTCTAACCACATTATTTATTTTATGGGAGTGCTTCTTAGTATTTCTTATACAAGGCTGCTTGAGCTTTTGCCCAAGCCTTTTCTAAAATATTACACAGTAGTTAAAAGTATCAAGCTGGTGTAACTTAGCCTTTCTGGATGCATAATGACCACACTTAATGACCATACCAATTTGGGCAAGGGTCTTAAGGAATAACTTTGTTCCTTGACCTCAGAGGTCAACTAAGTCCCAGGGAACTATGCATGGGGGCATCTCTTGAAATGTCATGCAAATGTGAGTCACCAGTCTTCCTGTGCAGGGAGGTCTCAGAGATCCACTAATGGGACTTCAGCCAGTGTCCAGTGTATAAAGAAGAAAGTCTACTCATGCTTCAGAAAGGGAAACCTGGTCTAGCAAGGCCTGACTTTGCCTTTAAATTGATGGAACTAGTTATTGAAAAGCCAAAAGGAGTGAGGGACTCCCCCTTCCCGCAACCTGAGCGACCCTTGAGGGCCAGATCTTCAACTGACCTTGAGAAACTAAAAACCTTGGTTAATCTGGGCTGTGTGTCCTTAAACATCCAAAAGGAAAGTATAACCAGAATTAAATAAATAGTGAGGCCTGAGAATTGTACTTCAGGTATAAAACTTGAGATCTTAGTAAAAATACAAAGAAGTAAAAAAAAAAAAAGAGCACAGTTGTTTTGCCTGTCTTACTGGCAAGTACAGCTACCCTGTGGCTGCCACTGCTTTTGCCATCCTTCAAAGACATGAGACACAGCTTTTCAACCTTCCAATATGGACTGAAGACTCAGGTCTCTCTAAGAATCCTCCAAAACTTCAGTCGCAGATGGGGACTGCTGAGATATCCAGCTTGTGGACTGAGCTACTACTAGGGTTTCAGCCTCTTCAAAGTATAGACTGCCATTGTTGGACTACCCAGGCTGTATCATGGAGACCATTACAGGAAGATCAAGACAAGTCACGGTGCTTACTGGACCTCATTTGGTGACCATGGCAAGGGAAATTGCCAGTGTGGAGCACAAGGGCAGAACTGATGGTGGTTTGGGCTTGCCAAGGAGGAGCCTTCAAACATGACACCTTTCAGCCTAATAAAGAAAAAAAATCATAAGCTGAAAAAAATTCAGTTATGTGTTCAGTTTACAGTCAAGAAAAAAACTCTCTTAAATAATATGATGGCTTTTGGGAAATGATTTTTAAAAGAAATGATATTTTTCTACAACAATAGGAAAAAACATGAATGGTTTCCAGGCTTGCTAAGAGAAACGTGTTTACTTTGAGGTCTATATGCACACTATGCTGATTAGCATTTCAGTTTTGTGTTATTTCTGTAAGTTTCAGGACCGATATTGACCAACCTCTTCAAGGAACTTTAAAATAAGCTCATCATATCAATTAAGAAAAATCTACCCATGGATACAAAATTAACAGAAAATTCAGTAACCTTTCTTTACACCAACAACAAGCAACAGAAGAAGCAATATAAGGAGACATTCCCATTCACAATAGCCTCAAAAAATACCTAGGAGCAAACATAACCAAATGCATCAAAGATCTCCACAAAAATTTTTTAAACACCTGAAGAAGGAGATTGAAGATGACATCAAAAGATGCAGACTTCCTATGCTTTTGGAAAAATTATTATAGTAAAAAGGTCCATTCTACTCAAATTAATATACAGATTCAATGCAATACCAATTAAAATCTCCATGAGTTTCTTCACAGACTTGGAGAAAAAAAATTCTTAAATTCATATTGAAAAACAAAAGACCCTGGGTAACTAAAGCAACCCTGAGTGAAAAGTGCAATACAGGGGTGATAACTTTGCCAGACTTCAAGCTATATTACAGGGCTCTAGTCATAAATATAGCCTGGTACTGTCACAAAAACAGACCCATTGACCAATGAAACAAAATTGAAGATCCAAACTTGAGCTCATACAATTTCAGCTAGCTCATATTTTACAGAGGGGCCAAAAAGACTCAGTGGAGGAAAGATTGCATCTTTAGCAAATGGTGCTGGAAAAACTGGATCTTCATTTGTAGAAGAACAAAATTAAACCCCTACCACTCACCCTGTACAAAAATCAACTCCAAATGGATCAAAGAACTCAATGTGAAACCTGAAACTCTGAAGGTGATAAAAGAAAACTTTGCCAGCCACCTACAAGATATAGGCATAGGAAAAGTCTTTCTAAATCAGACAGCAGCCACACAGTTAATAAGGTCAACAATTGAAAAGTGGGACCTCATTAAACTCAAAAGCTTCTGTACAGTGAAAGAAGCAATCAATGAAGTGAAGAGAAAACCCACACAGTGGGAGGAAACCTTCACCTGTGATACATCTGCCAGAGCATTAACGTCCAGAATATATAAACTCCTCAAAAAAAACAAAGAAGAAACCAAGTGACCCACTCACAAGATGGAGAAAAGAGCTGAATTAACAGAGACTTCACTAGTGAGGAAGTAAAGATGGCTAAGAAACAAGTTAAAAAGTGTTCAACATCATTAATAATTAAGGAAATGCAAATTAAAACCACTTTAAGATATCATCTCACTTTGGTAAGATCGGCTAAAATCAAGAAAACAAAAGACACCAAATGCTAGACAGCTTGTGGGGAAAGGGGAACACTCATCCAATGCTGGTAGGAATGCAAACTCATACAACTACTATGGAAATCAGTGTGGAGAACGCTTAAAAGACTCAAAACGAGCGTACCACCTGACCCAGTAATACCACTCCTGGGTATACACCCACAAGACTCATCTTACTGCAAACATACATGCACATCTATGTTTATTGCAGCTCTCTTCACAGTAGCAAAGATCTGTTACCAATTCAAGTGCCTTTCAGCTGACAAGTAGATAATGAAAATGTGGTACATCTACACAATGGAGTTCTATGAAACAGTGAAAAAATATGACATCATGAACGTAGCAAGTAAATGGATGGAACTCGAAATCAGTATGTTAAGCGAAGTAACACAGTCCCAGAAAATCAAATGATAAATGGTATCCCTCATTTGTGGATGCTAGCACCAAATCCCTAGTTGAAAGGCAAGATGAACAACGTTAATTTTATCTGAATTAACTTGCCATTTATTTTCAGACTTTGTAATTGCGGTATATGGGTGGAGGGTATGTATTCATATTTTAGAGTAATATAAAATTAAAGGGAATTCCTAAATATATTTTGGAATTAACATTTTCAGAGGTCATAATTTCGGTATATATGTGATGTGTATATAGGCATATTTTGTAGCAATATAAATGGGAGGGAACAGCAATGACAAAAGTACTGGGTCAAAGAATTGACTGAAACAATTAACTTCTGCCCAAAACAATAAACCTCCTCAGAGAAAAACTTTAAAAAGACTGAGAAAAAGATGTAAGACATGTATGGCAGAATGCATGAACTGGGGTGGGATGGGGGCTTGAAAAGGGGAATGAGTCTAAATTGGACAGAGAAATGCTGTATGAAACACACAAAACATCAATAAAATATTTTATAAAAATATGCATAATACTCATAGCTGTGACTAATAAAAATAATTTTAAATGGTAGCATTGTAATGACCAGAAAGAATACTACTTATTTATGTGACAGAAAATACTTTTTGAAGTATGCTTCAGTGGCAGGACCCACATTTCTCTCTTTAGATTTTTGGAATAGAGAAAATGTAGAAAAGTCATAAAGGTATACACTACTTCTGGTGCAAGAAGTGTGATTAATGTGTACTTTGCAACGCTTCCTTAGTAATGTGTATATAATGCATAAAAGAGACTTTTAGACTTTTTTGTAGAGTTGTAGTTACATGATTATTATGTTTGGAACTCAATCTGTAGGTGAACTGATGCATTTGTGCAAAAGAATGAGTGATTATAAATGTTATTAAATTATAAGGTAGTTTGTTCTAGCACTGGTTCATTATCCAGAGTTTTTTTTTTTAATCTTCTCTCTCGGGATGGGAGGCTGTAAAGAGGTCTGATTTGTAAGAGATATAGATTTTCATCTGGTTTAAAGGTCAGGTACTGAGCAATTGATTTGATTGCTGAACTATCGAGTCATTAAGTTGCCTGAAATAGCCTTTGTTGCTAACACTCCTGGTGAACAAACTGGGGCTTTGTACTTAGATCTTGCTTTAGAGTCTATGAGAAATATGAAGTTGATTTTGCCTTTGCAGTTGCAAAAAAATGTAGCGAAATATGTCTATACCATAGGAACAGAAAATTTGTAGGTGAAGTTTCAAATTTCCAAATGTCAAATGCCTGTTGTCAAAAGCAAGACAGTTTAAGGCCTGAAATTTCATTATTAAAGATTTCTGTTTTCACATTTAAAATTGTAGGAATTGTTGGAGCTGAATAACAAGACTGTGTCTATGAAACATTCCCCAGAAGGATCACACAGCATGAGTGCAGAAGTGAGTCGCTGTACTGAATGGCGGTTCTGAGCACACAGGGAAGGGAGAACTTGGATAGGAAGGCCGAAGTCATGCCCTGTCTTCTTTAAAATTTTATTTAAAGATACATTTCTGATCTTATGTTGCATTTCAAAGAGAGCTTGAATAAAACCAATTCAAAAGAGGAGCAATGGACTTGGAGTCCAGTGTCCTAGATATGCTCAATCTACCTCTACCCTAGAACGTGTCAGTAAACGCCTATAGGGAAACTCCACTTTCTTAAAAAAATATATCTATTTTTGTATTTTTCAGGAAAAGGTGAGAATAGTTCTGAATATCTATTATATACTAGTATTTAAGAAAAACAACTTAGGGGCTGGAGAGATGGCTCAGCAGTTGGGAGCACAGACTGCTCTTGCAGAGGACCCGGGTTCGGTTCCCAGCACCCACATGACAAGGGTGCACCTACTTACATGCAGAGAGTACACTCATACACATAAAATTAAAAAAAAAGAAAAATAACTTAGAGTGTTCTTAAAATGTTTCTGATATTGCCATATTTGCTAATTTGCAAATTTCAGATCAGAAAGTACTTTAGATATAATAACTTGAAGATAATTTTTCAGTGCTAGAGAATAAAAGTAGGATCTTTTGAATGGTAGGAATGAATTCTTTTTTTTTTTAATTTTTTTATTATTATTTATTTATTTTTGTATGTGTATGAATGTAGTGTCTGCATGCAGGTCTGTGCACCCATGTCGTGCAATGCCGCGGAGGTCAGAAGAGGGTCTCGGATTCCCCTGGAACTGGAGTTCTCCTGGAATTGGAGTTACAGACGGTTTTAGCCGCCATGTGGGTGCTGGGGATCGAACCCGGGTCCTCTGCAAGAGCGTCGGTGCTCTTAACCGCTAGGCTATCTCTCCAGCCCCTGTAGGAATGAATTCTATCAATGAGTTGCATCCATGGCCCAACTTTTAGAGAGTTTATATTTCCTGAGGATAAATGTCATCATATTAGTTGATGAAAATTTTGGTTGGTTTCAAAGTATTATTTCAGATCAGGCATTTTTCTGAGTCAGAATTTCAGGGTACTTTCTATTTATGTGTCTATCCATCCATCTATTAGTTATATATTCATTTTCTATTCTTTTGTCTATTTAATCTTCAATTCATGTCTTCTATCTTATTGAGCATGAATTAAAGTCTGAGAGAAAAATCAGTTTTAAGCATTTAGAAGGGGAATGAGAAACAGAGAGAGAGAGAGAGTCTCTTTCACTCTGAAGTCACTTTTGTGCAGTTTTCAGAGGGCTGCACTTAGACAATATTTTGAATGACTGGATTAATACAGCTCCGGATGAACTGGAGAAAGCTAATAGATGTGGAACAAATAAATCTATCAGACAGAAAATGACTCATCTCAGTATCCTCTTGAGGACTTTGTTTTCTAGAGAAAAGAAAATGGAAGTTTTATTTATTTATTTATTTATTTATTTATTTATTTATGTCTTTTCGAGACAGGGTTTCCTTGTAGCCCCAGCTATCCTGGAACTCACTCTGAAGACCAGGCCGTCCTCGAACTCCCAATGATCCGCCTGCCTGTGCCTCCCAAGTGCTAGGATTAAAGGCATGCGTCACCACATCCAGCGAAAATGGGAGTTTTAAAGGACAATTTATCAAAGAAATGACACCTATATGCCTTTCACCCTAATGCACACAATTTTTGTTCCTTATACAACTCAGTCTTTGTCTTTGGTCTAGTATAGGTTGTGTAATTGTAGTGATCACTTTCTTATTTTCTTTATATTTAAAGCAGAGAATCTAATGGTATTTATCTTTACAGTATTGTCATCAGTGTTAATTGAAATATAACACTGTTGAATGGTTTGGGACAACATGGACATGACTGGAAGTGCACAGTAAATGTTATTTCTAGTTACTGATAACTTTGGATGAGCTATGAGCTACTAAAGAGAAGGAACTTCATTTTTATTAATCCTTTATTGGATTGACTCTGTTCAGGCAGTGTAGGATAAATATTAGTTTTGGAATCCTGATTCTTCTGTTTATTAGCTGTGTGCCACTGGGAAGTTATTCCTTCCTGCTTCACCCCTGCCTTAACTTACGTGAGTGAGCTTTAGTGCCTTTATGTGATAGTAAAAGACAGTAACAACGTCATCTGATTGTTATAGAAATTCAATAAACAGCTCATGGTGCTTTTGAAGGACTCAATAATTTGTATTATTAATACAATAATACTCAATAATTCATTTATTATTTTTATTACATCTATGTGTGTGTGGCACATAGCATGTGTGTAAATCAGATGACAACTTCTGGGAGTCACTTCTCTCTCTGCTTCTATTACATCGGTCCCAGGGATTGAATTCAAGTTGACAGATTGTCAGGAAACACCTTTACCCCTAAACCGTCTCACTGGCCCCAGATTTTATTTATTTACTTATGGTCAGTTGACAATTATATGCTCACTATCTGCATTATTTTTATCAAATGTATTCTTTCTGACTTGTTTTTATATAATTGATTGTAGTATAGTCTTCATGATTCTATTGTTCATAATAATTTTCTAGAAGTGTGTGTTTTTCATTATTGCTACTAAAACAACAACAACAAAAAAATCCTTAGACAGCCTAATTTGTAAATAATACAAACTTATTTCTCACAGATCTAAAGTCTGGTAACTCCCAGATCAAGATGCTGCCAGATTTGGTGTGTAGCGAGAGTTCAATCTTTGATTTTTTTTTAAAAGATAATGATTATTAATATATCTTCTTGGGGCTGGAGAGATTGCCTAGTGGTTAAGAGCGCCGACCGCTCTTACAGAGGACCCGGGTTCGATCCCCAGCACCTACATGGCGGCTGAGAACCGTCTGAAATTCCAATTCCAGGAGAACTCCAGTTCCAGGGGAATCTGACACCCTCTTCTGACCTCCGCGGCATTGCACGACACGGGTGCACAAACTTGCATGCAGGCAGTACATTCATACACATACAGAAATAAATAAAATTAATAAAAAATGTATTAAAAATATATCTTCTTTAGGGAACAAAAACTGTGCCTTATATGTTAAATGGAATAGAACAAAAACAGGAAGTAGGGCTCTGCCTTCAACCTCTTTTATAGGTGCAGTAATCCTGTTCATTGAAGCCAGTATGAATAAATCATGGCCCAAAGGGCCCACCTCTTAACACTATCATATTATCCATATCAACACATGGACTTAGGAGGGACACTGCTGTGGTCTAATAGGTCCTAAAAAGTTAGGTGTTAGAAAATTTATATCTATTTCAACAGTGTTAGAAGAACTTTAGGGAAATATTTAAATCAAAACATCTCTGCCATCATGAATTAATTAATGGGATTAAACTTTTGCCTTTATGAGGTCGAACTTCCTTCTTGAGGATACAACACAAAAGATATGTTGGGAGTAGAGACTCTACTCCCAAGAGACACTAAATATTAGTAACTTGATCTTAGACTTCCCATCCTCCAGAAATGGGATTAAAGAACTTCATGTTCTTAATGAGTTACATAGTCTCAGTTATTCTGTATAGTATCACAAATAGTTTAATATAGAGACATATTCAAACCATAACAAATGGCTTTATAATTACATCATTCTCATACTGTTCAAGATGGATATATGTAGAGTCCTAATAAAGTGTAAGCTCTTGAAAGCAGAAAATTTTATGTGTTTTGTGCACCCTCTCTCTATATATACACATACATATATATCTATTACATGTACATAGCTAGTTAAGTGCTCATAAAATATTTTTGAGTGGGTACATCAATAAAGCTATGAATTTTGGTTCAAACTGGATCACACAGGTTTTGAAAATGGTAATAAATAGAATATAATTAAAGGATGGAGAAATTTCAAATTGTCTACTTTTTTTTATTTTTCATAGATTTATTTGTTTTATCACTTCTCTTTGGATTTTCTTTTTTTTTATTGATGCTTTGTGTATTTCATACATCATTTTCCAATTCAGTTCAGGCATATATCCACTTCCCTTCCCCCCACCCCAAGCCTACCCATCCCAGATCATGCATTCTGCCGTAAGTTTTCTGCATCTTTCTCTGCTTTTTTGTTTTGTTCTGTTTTCATTTTTTTTAACAATAAGTGATAATTTGTGAGTACAAGCATCCTTCATGTAAAACCAATTTGCAAGCAGTTGTGCCCAAACCCACACAGCTCATGGGTCCCACCATCCAGCAGGGGGGGCTTGTATGTTCAATCAAGTTGATCAAATGAGTGTCCAGTCTATATTGTTGTAGTTTCACCATTAACCCCAATCGAAGCCCTTACATTCTACCACGCCCCCTCTTCCGCAGATTGTTCCCTAGGCTTAGAAAAGGGGCACAGGTGGATGAGAAGCAAAACACTCTACTTTCTCTGGAGCTGATGTCTTGGTCTCTAGTCAGTTCTGGCTGTTTTCTTTCATGGGCTGCCAGCTTGTCCAGGCTTAACCTTTCGATCCTACTAATGAAGCACATGCAATTAGATATTTAGGTATTTAAACAGTATAATATATAGCCTTTCGATCCTACTAATGAAGCACACACAATTAGATATATGGGTATTTAAACAGTACTAATTGTTATGGTAGGTTACTTTGGTATAGACACAGATGTTTGGATGGTATGTCAATTCATGATCTACATTTTCTTCTGTCAAGTATGGCAGGGTCTTCGTGTGGTTTATAACATCTCCTAACCATTAGAGGATGTAAGCTTGTGACATCAGCCGTGGGTTATTCCTCCAAGGAGAGAGCCAATAGCCAATTAGATTTGGGATATACAGACATATGGCTGCCACTGCTGCACAGTATTTCCAGGCAGATGAGGTGTAGCTGGTGCTGACGGAGGAGTCTTGCTTGACTCAAGGAGACCTATATTTGCTTTATTGGTTTAGTGGTCTTTGGTAACACTCTCTGGCATCCCAGAGACCATCTGTATACTTGCAAGTGCGGTCTCCATACATCTTTTCCATGTTTGTATCAGGTCTTCAACAGCAGGGCCTTATCGCCTCTCTTCCTGCAGATATCCCAGTTAGGAGGCAAGGAGCCTTTACCATTTGTGGGGGCTTGGATCCCCTGGCCAACATCTCCTTGGTAGAATAATCCATTGTTGATGTCAGAGCTCCTGTATTGATATATTTTGTTTAGGTGCATAGCTTAAGGAGACTTTAGCATTATATTTGGTTCTGAATAGAAAATAATCCTTTTCACAGTTTCTATGTCCATTAGTCAATTAAAGAAGGCAGTTTTACTGATTTTACAAGAGAACACTTCTATAACAGCTGGTTCCAATCTACAGCTGGAGAATGACCTCATCATCCTCTTATTTCTCTTTATTCTATGGGGGGGAGTTAAGAAAGTCTCTTGTATTAAAACCTTTGCAGCACCTAGAAGGTAAGCTTCGTTAGGAATCATTAAAAAATAGTTGTTACTAGTAGGATCCACAGAGGGGCCTGATGTCTGCAGCAATCTGAGGCATTTCTTCCCTTCAATGCGCAGAGGAGTCAATCCTTCTGCTGGCACTTTCTGGTACATCCTACTCACTGCAAAGCTGCATTTTCTTTCTCAGCCATTAAGTTGGTGATACTCTGGCCTGTTGGAACATACAAATCCTTTCCCATAGTTAGTTTTAAGATTTGGGTTGCAAGGTTTTTTGACAAAAAGTTTTCATATCTATCTATATCCCCCTTTTTTATTTAAGGTGTTTAGTTTTGACCCATGAGTCTCAAAAAAGCAGTTGTTTTATACATACCTATAGGGTGGAATCAAGGCACAGATTTCATCAAGTTCACCCATGCTGTTTTGGGTTACTGTATGTGATTAACTTGGGAAACAAAGTTCATTTTTGAGTTAAATCATCCTATAGGTGAAAGAGATTGCTACCAGGTGATACTATATGACAGCAAAATTATAGAGAACATTTGTTTATACCAATCCCAAAGTAATTGTTATACAGATTTTAGTTAAAGCTAATGTGGACAAGAGCAATTTATATCACCAATTAACTCAGATGCATTACCGTTTTTATCAGTCTTCAAACCAATGTTGTCCAATATGCCCATATTTACTTTTACTAAGTCCTAAAACACCATGTATCTTGTAGACAGAGTCTGGGCAAAACTGGATACTTGTTGAACTCATGTCAATTAAACATGCACCAATCGAATATACACCCGTGTCCCTCTCCCACCCCTCCCACCCCTCCCGAGTCACCATTTCAGTCAGCCTTCTGATGCAATCTTTCTGTTGTTGTTCTTTTAATATGCATCCCTCTCCACAAGAAATATTTATAACTGGGTTATTGGTACTAGCGTCCACATATGAGAGATACCATTTGTCGTTTGTTTTTCTGGGACTGTGTTACTTCACTTAACATGATGTCTTCAAGCTCCATCCATTTACCTGCAAAGTTCATGATGTTGTCTTTCTTTACTGCTGCATAGAATTCCATTGTGTACATGTACCACATTTTCTCTATCCACTCGTCAGTTGAGGGGCATTTGGGTTGATTCCAGTTTTTTGCTATTGTGAACAGAGCGGCAATAAATATAGCTGTGCATGTATCTCTGCAGTAAGATGAGTCTTGTGGGTATATACCCAGGAGTGGTATGACTGGGTCAAATGGCAGGATCATTTTGAGTCTTCTAAGGGTTCTCCACACTGTTTTCCATAGTGGCTGCACAAGTTTACATTCCCACCAGCAATGGATGAGTGTTCCCCTTTCCCCACACCCTCTCCAGCACTTGGCATCATTTGTTTTCTTGATCCTAGCCAGTCTTACTGGAGTAAGGTGGTATCTTAAGGTGGTTTTAATTTGCATTTCCTTAATTATTAGTGATGTTGAACACTTCTTAAGGTGTTTCTCAGCCATCTCTAATTCCTCCTCTGTGAAGTCTCTGTTCAGATCTTTGCTCCATCTTCTGAGTGATTCATTTGTTTTCTTTCTTCTTTGTTTTTTGAGTAGCTTGTATACTCTGGAGATTAATGCTTTGTCAGATGTATCTGCTGTGAAGGTTTCCTCCCATTCTGTGGGTTTTCTCTTCACTTCCTTTATTGTTTCCTTTGATGTACAGAAGCTTTTGAGTTTAATGAGGTCCCATTTGTCAATTGACGACCTTATTTCTTGTGCAGCTGCTGTCTGATTTAAGAAGTCTTTTCCTACACCTACGTCTTGTAGTCTGCTGCCAAGTTTCTCTTCTATCACCTCCAGAGTTTTGGATTTCACGTTGAGGTCTTTGATCCATTTGGAATTGACTTTTGTACAGGGTGAGAGGTAGGGGTTTAATTTCATTCTTCTACAGGTGGTGATCCAGTTTTGCCAACACCACTTGTTGAAGATGCTGTCTTTCCTCCAATGTGTCTTCTTGGCTTCCTTATCAAATATGAGATGGCTGAAATTGTATGTGCTCAGGTTTGGATCTTCAATTTTGTTCCATTGGTCAACTGGTCTGTTTTTGTGCCAGTACCAAGCTGTTTTTATGACTATAGCCCTGTAGTATAGTTTGATGTCTGGTATAGCGATCCCCCCTGTATTGCTCTTTTCGCCCAGAGTTGCTTTGGCTATTCGGGGTCTTTTGTTTTTCCAAATGAAATTGAGGATTCTTTTTTCCAAACCTGTGAAGAAGCTCTTGGGGATTTTGATTGGGATTGCATTAAATCTGTATACAAGTTTAGGTAGAATGGACATTTTTACTATATTTATTTTCCCAATCCATGAGCATGGGAGGTTTGTCCATCTCCTGATGTCTTCTTCAATTTCCTTCTTCAGAGGTTTAAAATTTTTGTTGTAGAGGTCCTTGGTATCTTTGGTTAGGTTTGTTCCTAGGTATTTTATTGTTTTTGAGGCTATTGTGAGTGGGAAGGTCTCCTTGTATTCCTTCTTCAGCTGCCTACTGTTGGTGTAGAGAAAGGCTACTGATTTTTCTAGGTTTATTTTGTATCCTGCCACCTTACTGAAGCTCCTAATCGTTTCTAGGAGTTTCCTGGTGGAGTTCTTAGCATCCCTTAAGTAGACAATCATATCATCAGCAAAAAGGGATAGCTTGACTTCCTCTTTTCCTATTAGAACTCCTTTAATTTCCTTTTCTTGCCTTATTGCCCTAGCAAGGGATTCAAGCACTATGTTGAAAAGGAGTGGTGACAGGGGACAACCTTGCCGAGTTCCTACCCTTAAGGGGAATGCTTCTGTCGTTTCCCCATTTAGGATGATATTGGCTGTGGGTTTCCTGTATATGGCTTTGATTACATTAAGGTATGATCCCTCCAATCCAATTCCCTCTAGGACTTTAAACATGAACGGATGCTGGATTTTGTCAAAGGCTTTTTCCGCGTCAATTGAGATGATGGTGTGGTTTTTGTCTTTCAGTCCATTTATATGCTTGATGATATTTATTGATTTTCGTATGTTGAACCATCCCTGCATCTCTGGTATGAATCCAACTTGGTCATGGTGGATGATCTTCTTGATGTGGGTCTGTATGCGATTTGCCAGTATCCTATTTAGAATTTTGGCATCTGTGTTCATTAGGGAGATGGGTCTATAGTTCTCCTTTTTAGTTGCATCTTTGCCTGGTTTTGGTATTAGAGTGATGCTGGCTTCATAGAAGGAATCTGGGAGAACTCCCTCCGTTTGTATCCTTCTAAACAACTTGAATATTAATGGTTGTAAGTCTTTTTGAAATATTTTATAGAATTCTGCTGTGAAACCATCTGGGCCTGGGCATTTTTTGGTTGGGAGGCTGCTTATTACATCTTCAATTTCTTCACATATTATTGGTCTGTTTAAGCTGTCGATCTCTTCTTGGTTGAGCTTTGGTGATTCCCAAGATTTCAGATATTCATCCATTTCTTCTAGGTTTTCAAACTTGGTAGAGTATAGGTTTTTAAAGTAATTCCGTATGATTGTCTGGATCTTTTCATTATCTGTTGTGATATTTCCCTTTTCATCACAGATTCTATTGATTTGGAGTTGTTCCTTCTTTCTTTTGGTTAACTGGGCTAGAGGTCTGTCTATCTTGTTTATTCTCTCAAAGAACCAGCTTTTGGATTCATTGATTTTTTGTATGGTTTTCTTTGTTTCTATTTCATTGATCTCTGCTCTGATTTTTGTTATTTCTTCTTGTCTGCTGCGTTTAGGGTTCATTTGTTGTTGTCTCTCAAGTACTTTTAGCTGGAGTGTTAGATCGTTCACTTGTGCTCTTTCTGTTTTTTTAATGTAGGCACTTAGAGCTATAAACTTTCCTCTTAGGACTGCTTTTAAAGTGTCCCATAGGTTTTGCTGCGTTGTATTATCATTGTCATTCAGTTCCAGGAATGTTTTTATTTCTTTCTTTATTTCTTCCTTGACCCATTCATTATTCAGGAGAGTGTTGTTTAGTCTCCATGTGTTCTTGTAGGTTGTAGGGTTTATCCTGGTGTTGATATTGAGTTTTATTGCACTGTGGTCTGAAAGAATGCATGAGATTATTTCAATCTTTTTGTATTTGTTGAGTTTTTCCCTGTGGCCCAGTATATGATCTATTTTGGAGAATGTTCCATGGGGTGCTGAGTAGAAAGTGTATTCTCTGGTGTTTGGGTGGAATATTCGATAGATGTCTGTGAGGTCCATTTGGTGTATTGTATCATTCAGTTCAGATGTCTCTCTGTTTATCCTTTGTCCTGTTGATCTGTCTAAAGGACTTAGTGGGGTATTAAAGTCCCCTACTATTAGTGTGCTGGGGTTAATCTGAGCCTTAAGATCCTGAAGAGTTGTCTTTACAAAGTTTGGTGCGCCGGCATTTGGTGCATATATATTCATGATTGTGAGATCTTCATCGTCGATTGTTCCTTTAATGAAGATATAATGGCCCTCTTTGTCTCTTTTGATTTCTTTTGCTTTGAAGTCTATTTTGTCTGATATTAGGATAGCGACACCTGCTTTCTTTTTGGTACCATTTGCTTGGAATATTTTCTTCCATCCCTTCACCTTAAGTTGGTGTCTGTCCTTGAAATTGAGATGGGTTTCTTGCAGACAGCATATAGATGGATTTTGTTTCCTAATCCATTCTCCCAGTCTATGCCTTTTGATTGGGGAGTTCAGCCCATTAATATTTAAGGTTATAATTGAAAGATGGATGTTTTTTCCTTTCACCTTATTATCCATTTGGACTTTTAGTCTCTGATTCTACTCCTATGTTTATATTTTTATTAGTTTCTTTTCCTAGGTGCTTGAGGATAGTTGCTCCTCTCTTCTGCCCTTTGAATTGCTTCAAGCATTTTCTGGAGAGTTGGTTTTCCGGACATGTATTCTATCATCTTGTTTTTGTCTTGGAAGATTCTTCTCTCTCCTTCAACTGTAATTGACATTTTTGCTGGGTAAAGTATTCTGGGTTGGCATCCATAGTCCTTTAACACTGGGAATGCTTTGCTCCATGTTCTTCTTGCTTTCATGGTTTGCGGCGAGAAGTCAGTTGTAATTCTGATGGGTTTCCCTTTGTATGTGACTTGTTTTTCTTTTGTGGCCTTCAGAATTTTATCTTTGTTTTGGGCATCTAGCATTTTGACTATGATGTGGCGTGGGGAGTTTCTTTTCTGATCTTGTCTATTTGGAGTCCTGTGTGCTTCTTGTATTTGAATGGGTTTGTCTACTTTTAGTTTGGGGAAGTTTTCATCTATTATTCTGTTGAAGATCTGATCAATACTATTCTCTTGAGATTCTTCTCCTTCCTCTATTCCCATGATGCGGAGGTTTGATCTTTTCATAGTGTCCCATATTTCCTGGTTGTTCCAGTTTTGTGTATTTTTAAATTTTTCATAATCTTTATTTGAGTTTTTTAGTTGCTCTGTGTTATCTTCCAGATCTGATATTCTTTGTTCTGCTTCCTCCATTCTATTTCTGAGGCTTTTTCCTTTCCTTTCTTCCTGGTTGGATAAGTGTTCTATTTCCTTTTTCATTTCATCCTGTGATTTCCTTAATATATCCATTTCCTTTATGAGTTTCTCAATCTCTTCTTGGTGCTCCTTACTTCGTTGGTTGGCCTCCTTTTTCAGTGTTTCTACTTCCTTAAGGTGTTTGTTTTTTTCTCTCTCTCGTTCTTTCTGGAGTTTGTCAATCTCTTCCTTTAGTTTGTTATTGTATCCCTCTAGGTCCTTTTTGAGTTTTTCATTCTCTCTCTTTACTTCTCTGAGTTCTTCCTTTAGTTTGTCATTGTATCCCTCTAGGTCCTTTTTGAGTTTTTCATTCTCTCTCTTTACTTCTCTGAATTCTTCTTTATGTTCTTTAATTTCTCTGCATAGGTCTGCAATTATTCCTCTAAGGTCTGTTTCTGGGGTCACCTCCAGGGGGATCTGATTGTAGCTGTCTCCTACCGGGTTGGTAGAGCTTGGTGCGGAATTATCCTGCACCTTTCCCATGTTGTCTCTTCGTTGTCTCCCTGGCATGTGGGTTTCCCTTTTGTGATTCAAATCTCAAATGCCTTTTCAGTTTGTTGAAGGCTGAAAGCTTGTTTTATTTTGCTTGTCTCCTTCCAATGCCTTTTTTTTCCCCCTTCCTTCCCTCCTCATTGTTTATGGAGGGCTGACTTGTCTAGTTTTCAGGCTTTCACTTTTGTTTATATATTGGATACTGGAAGTCTCTTCCTTTCCTGTTTTGAATGCTCTCTTAATCCACTGGATACTCTCTCCTCAATTCCAGTTGTTGGCCGGGGGGGGGTCCTAACTTAGCCCCAGTACCTTTCTGGAGCGGTGGTGGGCTTGTCCTGTGCCCTGCCCGGCTCAGGACCCCAATGTGGCGTCTGTGCCTGACTCCAAAGCCAGGATCCCCTCCCACTTGTGACTACGGGGTGGGGGCGGGGCCGCCCAGCCGGGTAGCCATGCTTTGGCAGGAATTAGGTGTTGGGTCTAGGTCCGCCAGTCACTGGGCCCCCTTTGCCACAACTCAGCAAATCAATTGTCCTGTACCCGTGCGTCAATGCCCTGATTATACCTTTCTGGAGCGGTGGTGGGCTTGTCCTGTGCCCTGCCCTGCTCAGGACCCCAATGTGTCAAATTGTCTATTTTTCATAATTATTATGTAGGAGTCAGGAATATCTGCATCTGTGGCTCCAGAAAAATGGCCCAGCAGTTAACAGCATTTGCTGTTCTTGCAGAGGTTCATGGTTTAGTTCCTAATACTCATATCACACAGCTCACAACTGCCTGCAACTCCAACTCAGGAAGATCCAAGGCCCTCTTCTGGCCTCCAGGAGCACTTACATGCTCCAGGTGCACACACACACACACACACACAGACACACACACACACACACACACACACAACTTAAAAATACTATCTTCATTGATCCGTGAATCTGAGATTTTAAAAATATTTTTATAGTTTGGACCTTAAATATTCCCAAGAGGCTAATTCAGTCAAGGCTTAGTCCTTGGTGTGGAGATACTATTCAGAGATTTCAGATTCCTTAGAAAAATTTGAGCCTTGTAAGAGATCTTCAGATCACTAAGAATATAACCCTTGAAGGGATTGTGAGACATATGTATCTTCTCTATTTGACTTCTTGGTTTGGAGGCAAGGAGTTTTACTCCATCACAAGTTTGTTACATGATGTACTACAGCCTTAGCGCAAGGCCCCAAACAATGAAACTCAACAGTCATGGACTAGAAATTTCAAAGTTATGAATCAAAATAAACCTTTTCTCCTTAAAGCTTATTATTTAGATATGTTATTTTAATGGAAAGCTGACTGAAACAAACTTATGTAACAATGCAGACTTGTTAACCGAAATAAGAAAATTTACCCATTGGAAAACTTGGAAGACTGGCTTTATTATTATTTTTTTATCACATTACTGTTATTTCAAAATAATTTACAGGTGCATACTTTTTGTTGTTAGCCTGAGATTAAAAAATAGTCCTCTGATTTCAGGAAGGTTCAAGTTTAAAGTATTACAGGATCATAATTTTTTGTTCTTTTGACAAATAGCTATCAAAGTTGAAAACGTTTCCAATAGAATTTCTTGGAGGCATAAAATGACTTCTATATTTGTTTTTTTTTAATAATTTTTAATTTAATTTTATTTATTTTTGTATGTGTATGAGTGTACTGTCTGCATGTAGGTTTGTGCACCCGTGTCGTGCAATGCCGCGGAGGTCAGAAGAGGGTGTCGGATTCCCCTGGAACTGGAGTTCTCCTGGAGTTGGAGTTTCAGACGGTTCTCAGCCGCCATGTGGGTGCTGGGGATCGAACCCGGGTCCTCTGTAAGAGCAGTCAGCACTCTCAACCGCTAGGCCATCTCTCCAGCCCCGACTTCTATATTTGTTAGACTACTGTGAGGATGAAAAGAAGGGCAGAATGTTTGCTAATCTTTGGAACTCTTTGTTTGCCATTCATCAAGCTCATTCTGTATTATGTCCATAGCACAAAGCAACTATACTATTTTTTTTTATTATAGAAGGTCAGCAGAACATATTACAGGGTGAAGTGCCCATAAGGGATTTGAGTGGGCAATGTGCAAAGTAACCATTTTAAAGGAAGACTTCCATGTTGTCAGACTGGACAATGGCCAGAGATGTCATTATTCCAAACTACTTGTTAAGGTAGAATACTTATATTATTTAAAAATATATATTTATTCTTGTTAAGTTCACACACTTATAGATAATGCATTTTGATCATGTTCACCTCCTATTACCCTGTGTTCTATACATTACAATCCCTCTGAAAAATTCTTTCCAACAAATCCCCATTTTATTTTAATGTCTTATTATTATGACCTACTCAGTTTAATAAAGGATGTATGTATGACCATGGATATAGGGATATTTACAGGAGAACTGGTATGTTGCTAGTTAGCTAAACCACTGACTAAAACCACTCTTCCTCTCCCAGCACCCATTAATTGTCAATAGCACCTCATTTAAGGATAGGGAGCAATGTTACTTAAGTATTTTATTTTTACTTATTTTAGTTGTATCATACTCAGAGTAATTTTCCAACAGTTCATATTGATAATTATAATCATGTGCTAATTTTTTTGTATAATCCAAAACTACAGATTTTGTCTATACCATTTAAAAACCATTATAATAGGGATATTCACTGTTAGACTTGTTATCATCTGTTAAGGGCTGTAAACTAATTATAATTACCATTACTCTAAAAACACTCTCCTCCCAAGGCTCGTGGTCTACTGTAGAATAGGAAGGCAGAAAAATTATGAGTCAGATTTGATGTAGAACTATAAGGAAACAGTGTTCTACAGACAGCAGAGGTGTACCTATGAATCCATCGAAATTATGTTCTATGCAGCAGTAAAGAAAGATGACATCATGAGCTTTGCAGGAAAATTGCTGGAGCTAGAGGACATCAGAAAAACAAACAATGAATGGTATCCCTCATCTGTGGATGCTAGTGCCAATTACTTAGTTGTATTTCTTGTGCATGGCCCCTTGAGCTTTTGTCCAAAGCAGTTGGGAGTGATGCATATTAGAAACAAACAACAACAACAACAACAAGAACAACAGAAAGGACTACATCAAAGAACTGACTGAAATGGTGAACTTCTGCTCAAAACAGTCAACTTGCACATGGAGAATATTGAGAAAGACTGAGAAAGAGATGAGAAGCATGTTTGACAGAATGAATGAGCTCTGGTGGGGTGGGGGATAGGGTGGAGGAAACGGGTCTAGAAAATACAAAGAAAACAAAATGTGAAAAAAGGCTCAAATAAAGAATATGAAAAATTTAAAAATTAAAAAAAAAATAAAGAAAAGCTGAAGGCAAAGTGTGAACATAAATTTGGCCCAAGGGTGAGACAGGTGTTTTTCTTATTGTGTGGGGGATTACTTTTCTTTTTTAAAAAATTATTTTTATTTAAAAAAATAATGACAGCATGCACAAGACCTATGCAAACTCAAGTCAGACAAAAATCCTAGCATAGTGTGTGTGTGGGGGGGATGGAGGTGGGGAGAGAAGACCCAACCCTAGCCAAGGTACTACTGGTGTACACCTGGGGGAGGGGACAGTCAATTTTCTTTAAGGATGTGACAATGAGTGGGTTGACCAGGCTCCAGGGGACGGATCCCAGAGCATTTGGGAAAACAAATTAGACTCAATAGACCTTAACAAAAATAATAATAGAGGATATGAAGTTGGGGGTGTACAGATGTAGAGCTTGGTGAAAAGATATGAATATGATCAAAATAGATTTTATAATAGTCTATCTATCTAGCTACTTATCTATCTATCATCTATCTTCAGATTTGCCTATAACATTTTTATTGTTGTTATTTTGTTTTTGGAACAGTGTCCTGCTATGAAACTCAGGCTTGTCTGAAACTCACTATGTAGCACAGGCTGGTCTGAAACTTATAGAAAGGTCTCTGTCTCTGCCTCCTAAGTCCTTGAGCTGCTATGGCTCGATTTCTAAAATGCTTTCAGTATTCGAGTTTACCACAGAAATGTACCAACGTTATAAATACTCTTATGAAATAGCCCAAATATAAAACTATGATGTATATATGTTATAAAGAATAAAAATATAATGATCCCTAAATACTGTGTCCACTATCCGAAATTATATTTTAGATGTTTTATTTATTTTTTTTTATTTTATTTATTTATTTTTTTTTTTTTTTTTTTTTTTTTTTTT
>VZQC01006699.1:387020-401121 GCA_009823505.1 Rhizomys pruinosus
TCCCTCTCCATGAGAAATATTTATATCTGGGTTGTTGGTACTAGCATCCACATATGAGGGACACCATTTGTCGTTTGTTTTTCTGGGACTGTGTTACTTCACTTAACATAATGTCTTCCAGCTCCATCCATTTACCTGCAAATTTCATGATGTTGTCCCTCTTTACTGCTGCATAGTATTCCATTGTATACATGTACCACATTTTCTCTATCCACTCGTCAGTTGAAGGGCACCTGGGCTGGTTCCAGCTTTTTGCTATTGTGAACAGAGCTGCAATAAACATAGCTGTGCATGTATCTTTGCAGTAAGTTGTGTCTTGTGGGTATATACCCAGGAGTGGTATGACTGGGTCAAATGGAAGGCTCATTTTGAGTCTTCTAAGGGTTCTCCACACTGCTTTCCATAGTGGCTGTACAAGTTTACATTCCCACCAGCAATGGATGAGTGTTCCCCTTTCCCCACAACCTCTCCAGCACTTGGTATCATTCGTGTTCCTGATCCTAGCCAGTCTTATTGGAGTAAGGTGATATCTCAGAGTGGTTTTAATTTGCATTTCCTTAATTATCAGAGATGTTGAACACTTCTTAAGATGTTTCTCGGCCATCTCTAACTCCTCCTCTGTGAAGTCTCTATTCAGATCTTTGCTCCATCTTTTGAATGATTCATTTGTTTTCTTTCTTCTTTGTTTTTTGAGTAGCTTGTATACTCTGGAAATTAATGCTTTGTCAGATGTATCTGCTGTGAAGGTTTATATTTTATTTATTTTTTATGTGTATGAATGTACTGTTTGCATGCAGGTTTGTGCACCCATGTCGTGCAGTGCCGTGGAGGTCAGAAGAGGGTGTCGGATTCCCCTGGAACTGGAGTTAAAGACGGTTCTCAGCCGCCATGTGGGTGCTGGGGATCGAACCCGGGTCCTCTGCAAGAGCAGTCAGTGCTCTTAACCGCTAGGCCATCTCTCCAGCCCCCTATATTTTAGATGTTTTAAAACCTTCTTCATATGTTATGCTAAATATTATACCAAATGTTTAATTTATACTATTTGGCTTTATCTTTCTTCACACAATATGGTATTTTCTATTGCACTTCTTAAAAATATTTTATTTTATTATATTAATTATATGTGTATGAATGTATTGCCTGCATGTGTGTCAGCATACCTCTGTCATGCAATGCCTGCAGAGATCAGTTGTTAGGTGCCATGTGGGTGCTAAGAATTAAACCTGGGTTCTCTGCAAGACCAGTTAGTGCTCTTAACCTCTGAGCCATCTCGCCAGACTCTCTACTGTACTTAAAAATATAAGATATGATGCATAAGTCATGAACTTTATTTATTAAGACACTGAGATTTTGAGGTTATCTATTATAACAGCATGACCTCACATGGCCTGGTCAAGATGTACACTGATGTTTATTTTCTTATGAAATAACATTGAGAACATAGACGAATAGCCTATGAATAAGCAGAGTAAAATGAATTTGAGCCTGTAATTGGCTGTGTATTTATATTCAGTTACTGAAGTCATGTAACACAACTAAGCTTATTATTATTATTACTATTTTTACTGTTATTTCTCACATAAAAATATGTGAGCCTCCTTTGAGTAAAGGGAGGGTACACCTGTAGGAATTCAAAATAAGTTTTCAGCACCATCGTTTGCCACTTTGGGAGATGTTTAGGTAGAATGGCTACCTTCGTATGCATCTTTCTGTAATTTGGTTTCAGGTGAGTATCTTGAACTACTGCTGTCAACCACTTTGGAGGATATATCAGAAAGCTGGGTCTCCTGGGTTCGCAAGCTTTTTCCTTTATGATTTGAGGAATCTAGGAAATTCTTACATCTATTTTATTTTGTCACTAATACTGAAGTAGAGCATCCTGAAAGCCATATGGTGGCATCTGCTCTATGAAGTGCAAAACAGATTAAAACAAAGAAACTATGCTCAAAAATACTTCAAAATAAATTTCAGAAAATTAAAAAAAAATTGGTTAAAATAGCAATATTGAAAGAAGAACTTTGTTGGTCCGGACATCATGGAAATACTCTTCATGGGAACATAGTTTTTTTTTTTTTTAATTTCTATTCTAGGTCTGGAGAGATGTCTCTGCAGTTAAGAGCACTGGCTGCTTTTGGGTTACTAGCATGCATGTGGTGGCGGTTAACAACTATCTTCTTTCTTTTCCTTTCCCCCAAGCCAGAATCTTGTCAATTATTGTTGTTACTGACTCTTTAATCCGTTTTCCAGAATTTTTGTATGTAATCTCTATAGACTGGTTTATTTCATTTAGTAATATGAATATAAACTACATGCACACACATTTATACATCTGCTATTAATTTATAATGTATGGCTGATTTTTATTGTGTGTTGTGCATTTCACATAATAGTACTTAGTCAAATTTAGACCCCTCTCCCATCCACTCTTCCCATAGCCCCCACTAGATTTCATGCATTCTGCCATATATGTGAAGTCCTATCTACTCAAACATTTGTATGCAGATGTCCTTCGGTAAAAGTTCATCTACTGGAGTCTTGTTAGTCTATCTAGATATCATAAAGATGTTCTAATCTCCCTCACCCAGCAGTTGCTGGGTTGCCAGTAGTTCCTAGGTTAGGACTGGGCCTGCTGCATGTTTCCTTCATTCTGCGCTGGGTTTTTGTCTGATTGAGTCAGCATGGGTCTTCTGCATTATGTATTAATCTCATATTATGCAATCTTGCCATATGCACTTATTATACAGGTTGATTCAGAATTCTTGGGAGTTTTCTATATAGACATTTTTTAATTTTTTTTATTTCATTTATTTCCATATGTGTATAAATGTATTGTCTGCATGCACGTCTGTGCACCCGTGTTGTGCAATGCCGCGGAGGTCAGAAGAGGGTGTCGGACTCCCCTGGAACTGGAGTTCTCCTGGAATTGGAGTTTCAGACGGCTCTTGGCCGCCATGTGGTTGCTGGGGATCGAACCCGGGTCCTCTGCAAGAGCGGTCGGCGCTCTTAACCACTAGGCCGTCTCTCCAGCCCCTATATAGACAATTTAACTGTGAGTAGATGAGATTATTTGTTGCTTTACAGTCCATAAAGTACACTGGATATGCATATATCTTTGCAGTAGGATGAGTCTTTGGGGCATATACCCAGGAGTGGTATGACTGGGTCAGGTGGTAGGCTCATTCCGAGTCCTTTAAGGCTTCTCCACACTGCTTTCCATAGTGGTTGTACAAGTTTACATATCCACTAGCAGTGGATGAGTGTTCCCCTTTCCCCACAACCTCTCCAGCATCTGTTGTCTTTTGTTTTCTTGATCTTAGCTAGCCGTACTGGAGTGAGATGATATCTGAGAGTCGTTTTAAATTGCATTTTCTTTTTTTTTTAATTTTTTTTATTTTTAATTTTATTTATTTCTGTATGTGTATGAATGTACTGTCTGCATGCAGGTCTGTGCACCCGTGTTGAGCAATGCCGTGGAGGTCAGAAGAGGGTCTCGGATTCCCCTGGAACTGGAGGTCTCCTGGAATTGGAATTTCAGATGGTTCTCAGCCGCCATGTGGGTGCTGGGGATCGAACCCGGGTCCTCTGCAAGAGTGGTCAGCGCTCCCAACTGCTAGGCTATCTCTCCAGCCCCCAATTTGCATTTTCTTAATTATTAATGATGTTGAACATTTTTAAAGATGTTTCTCAGCCATCTTTAATTCCTCAATGGTGAAGACTCTGTTCGGCTCTTTACTCCATCTTTTGAGTAGGTCATTTGTCTTCTTACTTCTTTATTTTTTGAGTAGTTTATATATTCTTGACATTAATGCTCTGTCTGATGTATCACTGATAAAGATTTCCTCCTGCTCTGTGGGTTTTCTCCTCACCTCCTTGATTGTTTCCTTCGCTGTACAGAAGCTTTTGAGTTTTATGAGGTCCCATTTGTCAACTGTTGACCTTACTTCTTGTGCAGCTGCATGGGCAGAGTTAGACGTGCACCACATAACACAAGACCAGCATGCACCCTGCTAGGTGAGCGGACTTCACCGGTGTCCTACAGAACACCAACCTTCATACAATGTTTTTATATCATATCAGATCCTCTTCCCATATCTGCCCAAATCTACGCTGACTTCCCCTACCTTCCTCATTTCATGTCCTCTAATATTTGCTAAAGCCCATTGTGTCTAATTTGTATACCCCAAACACTCTTGGATATGTGTCTATCCCCTGGATCCTGGTCAACTTATCAGGCATCACATCGTTAAAAAATCTGTCCCTGCTTCTTCCCTGCAGTTACAAAATGCCAATAGTTCCTTGACTAGGGCTGGGACTTTTTTCCCACCTCTTCCTCCATGCTGGAATTTTTTGGTATGAGTTTACATTGGGACAAGAAACTGAACAGCAACCTCACCAAAGATATACAAAGTCAACATATCAAATTATATTCAACATCACATTATTAGAAAATCATTAATACAAATTAAAACAGCAGTGAAATACGACTACACATGTATTAGAAAGATAATAATCCAAAACATTGACAAAAATAAATATTGGTAAGATTGTTGATGAACAAGATATGTCAATCACTGATACTAGAATTACAAAATGGCATAAAAACCTGGAATATTGTCTTACAGTTTCTTACTAAGCTGAACACAACATTAGTATAAACCTATCAATTCCACTGTTAGGCATTTGTCAAATGACTTTAAAATGTGTACATGGAGCCTCACACATCACACAAGCCTTATTTATAATGTAAAACATAGAAGCAGTTAAGATATAATTCAATGCTAAATATTACAGTATAAATTAAACACCATAATGCCTACATACAACACAGGAATACAATTCTAGCAAAAACCAAAGCAGTTATCAGGGCAATGAATGAATAAATTGAACTGAAGATAATCATTTTGAGCAAAATAAAGGAACCTCAAAAAGACAAATTCTACATTATATAGATCTTTATTGATCTATTTTTAAAGATCTTAGCATGTCCAGGTGATATGAAGGAATAGAATCTAGCTATTTCTATGTGTCACAGGAGAGGAGTGAGTTGGAATAAAAATATTCTAATCAAAGAGAAAAATAGCTTGCCAGGAATGATGATATACATCTTTAATCTCAGCATTAGGGAGACAAAAGCAGGCAAATCTCTGTGAATTTGAGGTAAGCCTGGTCTACATAGAGAGTTACAGGCCAACCAGAGCTACATATCGAGACCATGTCATAAAAAAAAAATAACAACAACAACAACAACAAAAAAAAAAAAACCAGAAAAAAGACAGGGAAACAGGGAAAGAGAAGAAGAGCCTTAGAAGAGGAAGTGAAAGAATACATGATACATGTAAAGAAACAAAAGGATTATGCAGACAACCAAGGCTGCAAGAGATGCTGAGGGTGACAGAGACAGATGAGTACTTAGCCCTAATCAAAGCATTTACATGATAGCTAAAAACCGTCTTTAACTACAGTTCCAGGTAAATCCAAAGCCCCTCAACAGACGAGTGGATGGCAAAATGTGGTACATCTACACAATGGAGTACTATTCAGCAGTAAAGAAAGATGGCATTATGAACTTTGGAGGTAAATGGATGGAGCTCGAAGCCATTATGCTGAGTGAAGTAACACAGTCCTAGAAAGACAAATGGAGAATGGTATCCCTCATTTGTGGATGCTAATACCAAATCCCCCAGACAAAAGGCAAGCTGAACGAGATTACGGTTATATTTCTGTTTATCTGAAAGCAACTATGTTGTCATAATGCCAATCTCTCAATGGGCTCTAGAATCCACCTACCAATTATTTTCAGATTCTGTAATTACTGTATGTGGGTGGAGATTATGTATCCATATTTTAGAGTAATATAAAATTAATGGAGGAAAATGTGAATTCCTAAGCATAAAAAAAGAGACTGAGAGAAAGATGCAGGACAGTTATGGCAGAATGCATGATCTGGGATGGGGGGTGGGGGAAGGGAAAGGGAAATATGCCAGAACTGAATTGAAAAATGATGTACGAAATACACAAAACATCAATAAAAAATAAAAAATTTAAAAACTAATAAAAAATTGTATGACATTTTCAAAGAACCAATAAAATATTATTTTTAAATTTGTAAAAATATGTTTACCAGATATATGATTTATAAATCTTTCCCCCTAATATATGTTTTTGTTTTAATTTTACTATCAGTATATTTTGTAAGACTTCAGTTTTATTTTAATGAAGATTAATTTAATATCATTTTCTTTTATGATTTGTGCTATTGGATTGAGAAAGTCATCTCAAACCTAAACCCACCCAAATTTTCTTCTGTTATTGTCATGTGCATTTACATTTTTGTTTTATATTTTGTTTTATGATTCATTTTGCATTGATTTTTTTTTGGGGGGCATGGTGCATATTAGGGTCAATTCTTTTAGTTTAATGGAGATATAAAATTATATTGTATCAGGAGGATCTGGAGAAAATATATCTTTTTCTATTCAATCATCTTTGTTCCTTTGTTAAAGACCAGCTCCTTGTATTTGGAAAGGCATTTTCTTGGCTCTCTATTCCATTCCATTTATCCATGCACTTATTTGTTATTCCCATAGGGTCTTGATTTCTTTTAAAATTTTCTTTTTTGTCTTTTTGAGACAGGGTCTTCCTGCGTCCCCAGCTGCAGGAATTAAAGGAATGCACCACCACACCTGGCCAGAGTCTTGATTTCTGTTCCTTTATAGTAGTTTTCAAAGTCTGGTAAATTCAGTCTTCCCAGTTGGTTCTTCTCATTAAATATTTATTGGGGTTTGTGATTCATTTGCCACTCCATATGATTTAAAATATGATTGCCACCAACCTCAAAGTAATTTTCTGAGATTTTGATTCAGATTGTATTGAACATGTTTATCAATTAAAAAAATATCTGGTCTTAATGATAGTAGTCTCTTCTATATGTGAAAATGGACTAAATTCCCATTTATTTAGAATTTTAAGTCATTTGATCAAAATGAAATATTTTTTCTCATAGGGATCTTGTATATGATTTGTCAGATTTATATCTATTTAGTTTTGTGGTATAATATATACAGAATTGTTTTCAATTTCAAATCCCAAATATACATTGATAATGTATAGAAATATGACTTTTCCATAGTAACCTTGTATATTGTAGCCTTATTGTACTCACTTAACTTCTCTAGGAAAATCGCTAATTCTTTTGGGTTTTCTCCATAAATATGATGTCACCTGGGAACGAAACCAGTTTTATTATTTTTATACAAAGTTCTGCTTCTTTGGGTTTTCTTCTTGCATTAAGTATCACCTTATGTATGATGTTAAACAGTGTTGAATGGGATTATCCCTTGTTAGTGATCTAATCTTGTTCCTGACCTTATGAGGGAAAGCATCCAGTTTCTTACAATTTAGATGTTAGCTTTTTGTAAATAATGTTTTTCTCGTTGAAGAGGTTCCTCTTTTGCTAAGAATTTGTTTTTATTATGAAAATTTACTGGATTTGTCAAATAATTTCTGTACTACATCATATAAGCAAATGATCATTCTTCCTGATATGGTGAATTTGCACCAATCTCTTTTTGAGATTTGATCTAACTTTGTATACCTAGAATAATGTGATAATGGTACACATTTCATTAAATTATTGAATTAGATTTGACAATATTTTGTTGAATTTATTAAATGTAGAATTCATGAGAGAGGTGGTTGTATAGATTCACTACTTTGTAATGCATTTTATTTTGATATTAGTTCATAAATAGGATCTTCATGCTGAAAACTATAAAACGTAGATGAAAAAGTTAAAGAAGGATCATATGCACATGTGAGTTTTGGCTTGGAAGACTGAACATAGTGAATCTGTTAATTTTTCTAAAAGTGACTTTTGTCATTTATGTGATCCCCTTGAAAATTCCAGAAGAATTATTTGGTTACATAATAAAGTTATTAAATATATATTGTAAAACTAGATTTGCTGAGATACTTTTGAAAAAGAATGGCAAAATTGGAGGAATAATGCAGTTTAAGATTTTAATATGGCTGCTGTAATCAATATCAAGTCTGTGGTATTTGAGGGATAGACATATAAATCAATGAAATGGAATACAGTTCATTGATATACACAAACAACTATCAGAGACAGACAATAAAGCTATATAGGTAATGTGGAGAAAGGATTTGCTCTTCAATAAATTATATTTCAGTAATTCAACAATCAAGTGAAAAATACTGTATCATATAAAACATTTAGGAATGACACATAAAGCAAGATATATAAAACAAAAATGATTTGTCATGCATCAAAATTAAAAATGACTGGTGTGCTAAGGTTCCTGTTTAAAAGCATAAAAAGAAAAGCATACAATATATCCAACAGATGACTGACATTCATAAAAACAACTCTCCAAACTCAAAACTTACAGGAAAACCAATTTTAAAATTGGGAAAAGACTACAACACACACTTCATCAAAGAAGGCATGGATGGAAAACTAGTACGTGGAAGATGTTTGGAGTCATTTGTCCCTAGTGAAATATGAATTAATAACAAAATGAAATATGAGTACACACAACCTATCATGAGTAAAATGAAAAAATGTACAGAACTGCTTATCGTCAGGTAGCGCAACTGGACATCTCATGCACTGCTTTTGAAAAATGCAAAATTAAAACATTGCAGGGGTAACAATATTAATAACTGTTTTGTAGTCTCTTTCAAATATATACTTCTCATAAAACTTATCAGTTGCATTCCCAGGAATGCAGTTTAACTCAGTGCAATGAAAGACATAGTGTGCTAATTTCCTTTGGCTACTGGAACAATCTGCCACTAAAGTAGTAGCTTCAAAAACAAAAAAATCAAATCAAATCAAAACAAACAGAGATGATTCCCAGTCTAGTGTTCCAGCTCCCAGGTCTGCTTAGGTCATGAAGCAATGCATACCCTGAAGACTTGTGAGTTCCCATAGATATGTGAGTATCTACCTCAATGTTAGCATTCTCTGTTCACAAGCCTAAACACTCAGGCCTAGCTAGGGTCACACACACTGCAAATCCATCAATCCTGGGATCTCCCAAGCCTCCCTCTTTCTACCACCCCTTTTCCTGTGACCTAGCTCTCCTCAGGCCGCCTTCATACCAGCCTAGCTTGCACAGTATTATAGACCATTCCCTGCCCTTGTCAACATCCCCACACTCCCAGGCATGACTCAGGTTTTTCAGCCTGTATATCCCCCAAGACAGATCCAGTCAAGACTTACAACTGAATCAGTATCACACCCATTCTTCCAAGTAAAACTCGACGATGACATAAGTGCACTAAGCCAACTCTAAGAGAGGATTAAATACATCCAACAGTGCACAAGGAATAAACGAATCATTCCAGAACAGTGAACCACATTAAGATGAAGATTGTAGCACCAACATAAGATGAATTAGTAAATATTGGTCAGTAATTAGTAGTCTCAATTCCTTCAATAAAAGACACATATTAACTGCCTGGAATAGAAAACAGGACACATTTTCCCTGTCTCCAAGAAACAAAGCTCATTATCAAGGACCAATACCACATTTGGGTAAAAAGGTAGAAAGATGTATTCCAAACAAATGGAACTAAGAAACAAGGAGCCATATCTATGTTAGTATTTGACAAATTTGACTTCAAATTAAAACTAAAAATACTTAGGGAAGGATACTTCATATTCATTAGAGGAAAAAGCCACTAAGAGGATGTTAAAATTATAAACCCATTCATGCGCCAATAGCAGAGGTGTTCAATTTCGTAAAAGACACAGTTAATGTAAAAATCACAGATTGATTCCAACACCGTGTTATTGGTTGATTTCAGTTCACCACTCTCACCAATACAATAGATAGGTCATCTAGGCAAAAACTAAACAGAAAATCCTTGGAGTTAAAAGACATCATGAATCAATGGATCTAATAGACATTTACAGGACAGTCTAACCAAACACCAAAGAATGCACTTTCTACTTTCTCTGAACTCCATGGGCTTTCTCCAAAATTGGCTACATATTAGGCTATGAGGCAAGTCTCAACAAATTTAGGAAAATTGAAATAACATCCTATATTCTAACTGAGCACAGGGAATAAAGCTGGATTATGAACAAACTATTCTTTTTCCCATTTCTATTTAGTGGAGAAAATTGCAGAAACTCATGGAAGCTAGAAAAAAAAAAACACTGAATGAAAATGAAGTAAAAAAGTAAATCAAGAAAGAAATGTAAAAGTTCCTAGAACTGGCCAGGTGTGGTGGCAAATGCCTTTAATCCTAGCACTAAGGAGCCAGAGGCAGGCAGATCTTTGTGAGTTCAAGGCCAGCCTGGTCTACAAAGTGAGTTCCAGGAGAGCTGGGGCTACAGGGAGAGCCTGTTCGAAAAGACCAAAAAACGTTCCTAGAATTGAATGTAAATGAATATATAAAACACCGAACATTTGGAAATGAAGCAGTCTTATGTAGAAATTTTATAGTACTGTGTACCTACCTATAAACCATAAGAGATCTCATATTAATAATTTAATGTTTTCTTGGATGAAAAAAAAACATGAAAAATGACTAGATAGGAAAAAAAATAATAAACAGGGCTGAAGTTAATGAAATAGAAGTGAATAAACCAATACAATGAATCAATGAGATTGAATATATTGATAATGGACTAGGAAGGGTTAAATGAGGTGGAAGAACTGGAGTGCAGGGCAGAGGAGGGAGTAAGCCAAGGGATAAATAACACCAAAGGTCTTTTGAAAAAGACATGTGGAAACCTAGTATTATAGAAACTTCTTAAAATACATAAATATACAACATAAAATTATTTTAAATATAGCTGACCTATAAAAACCCAACAGACAGGAATAAATAACAAAAATCAGAGCAGAAATCAATGAAATAGAAATGAAGAAAACAATACAAAATCAATGAATCTAAAAGCTGGTTCTTTGAAAAAATAAACAACATAGACAGACCTCTATCCTAGTTAACCAAAAGAAAGAAAGAGCAACTCCAAATTAATAGTATTTGTGATGAAAAGGGAAACATCACAAGAGATAAAGAAAAGATCCAGACAATCATACGAGAATATGTCAAAAACCTATACTCTACTAAGTTTGAAAACTTAAGAGAAATGGATGAATATCTGAAATCCTGGGAACCAACCAAGCTTAACCAAGAAGAGATTAACAGTTTAAACAGACCCATAACATTTGCGGAAACTGAAGACCTAATAAAAAAACCTCCGAACTAAAAAAAGCCCAGGCCCAGATGGTATCACAGCAGAATTCTATAAAACATTTAAAGAGGTCTTACATCCATTACAACTCAAACTATTCAGAAGGATACAAACAGAGGGAAATCTCCCAAACTCCTTCTATGAAGCCAGCACCACTTTAATACCAAAACCAGGCAAAAAAAAAAAAAAACCAAAACAAAAAAGAAAACTATAGACCCGTCTCATTAATAAACACAGATGCAAAAATCCTCAACAAAATACATGCAAATTGCATACAGACCCACATCAAAAATATCATCCATCATGATCAAGTTGGATTCATACCATAGATGCAAGGATGGTTCAACATATGTAAATCAATAAATATCATAAAACACATAAATGAACTGAAAGACAAAAATCACAGAATCATCTCAATTGGTGCAGAGAAAGCCTTCGACAAGATCCAGCACCCCTTCATATTTAAAGTTCTAGAGGTAATTGGACCTAAGGGAACATTCCTAAGTATAATCAAAGCCATATACAACAAACCCACAGCCAACATCATCCTAAAGGGAGAAAAACTAGAAGCATTCCTCTTAAAAGCAGGTGCCCAGAAAGGCTGCCCTCTATCACCACTCCTCTTCAATATAGTGCTTGAAAAGCTTGCTAGGGCAGTAAGGCAAGAAAGGGAAATTAAAGGAGTACTAATTGGAAAGGAGGAAGTCAAACTATCCCTGTTTGCAGATGATATAATAGTTTACCTGAGGGATGCTAAAAACTCAACCAGAAAACTCCTAGAAACAATTAAGAGTTTCAGTAAATTAACCTAGTTTCAAAATTAACCTAAAAAAACCAGTAGCCTTTCTTTCCACCAACAGCAAGCAAATGGAGAAGGAATATAAGGAGACCTTCCCACTCACAGTGGCCTCAAAAAAATACCTGGGGACAAACCTAACCAAAGAACCCAAAGATTTCTGTAACAAAAATTTTAAACCCCTGAAGAAGGAGACTGAAGATGATATCAAAAGATGGAAAAACTTCCCATGATCATGGATTGGAAAAGTTAATATAGTCAAAATGTCCATTCTGCCCAAATTAATATACAGTTTCAATGAAATCCCAATTAAAATCCTCATTAGTTTCTTCACAGACTTGGAAAAAATCCTTAAATTCATATGGAAAAACAAATTATCCTGAATAGCTAAAGCAACTCTGAGTGAAAAATGCAATACGGGGGGGGTCACCTTACTGGACTTCAAGGTATATTACAGGGCTATAGTCATAAAGACAGCCTGGCACTGGCACAAAAACAGACTTGTTGACCAATGGAACAAAATTGAAGATCCAAACTTGAGCTCATACAATTTCAGCCACCTCATATTCAATAAAGGTGCCAAAAAAACTCATTGGAGGAAAGAGCATCTCAGCAAATGTTGCTGGCAAAACTGGATCACCATATGTAGAAGAACAAAATTAAACCCCTACCTCTCACCCTGTCCAAAAATCAACTCCAAGTGGATCAAAGACCTGAACGTGAAACACAAAACTCTGAAGGTGATAAGAAAACATTAGCAACAACCTATAAGACATAGGCATAGGAAGAGACTTTCTAAATCAGATAGCAGCTGCATAGGAAATAAGGTCGACAACTGACAAGTGGGACCTCATTAAACTCAAAAGCTTCTCTACAGTGAAAGAAACAATCAGGGAAGTGAAGAGAAAACCCACAGAGTGGGAGGAAACCATCACAGTGATATATGTGACAGAGCATTAACTTCCAGACTATATAAAATATATTAACTTCCAAAATATATAAACACAAAAAAAGAAAATAAAACAAATGACTCACTCAAATGATGGAATAAAGAAATGAACAGAGACTTCACCAGTAAGGAAGATGGCTGATAAACATCTTGAAAAGTGTTCAACATCATTAATAATTAAGGAAATGTAAATTAAAACCACTTTAAGATACCTTGCTCTGATAAGACTGGCTAAGATAAGGAAAACAAAAGACACCAAATGCTGGAGAGGTTGTGGGGAAAGGGGACACTCATCCACTGCTGGTGGGAATGTAAGCTTGTACAACCACTGTGGAAAGCAGTGTGACAAACCTTTAAAAGACTCAAAATGAGCCTACCACCTGACCAAGCCATACCACTCCTGGGTATATACCCACAAGACTCATCCTACTCCATGGATACCTGCACATCTATGTTTATTGCAGCTCTTTTCACAGTATCGAAGAGTTAGATCCAACTGAAATCCTCAACTGATGAGTGCATAACGAAAATATGGTACATCTACACAGTGGAGTTCTATGCAGTGGTAAAGAAAGATGACATCATGAACTTTGCAGGTAAATGGATGGAACTCGAAGCAATTATGCAAATTGAAATAACACAGCCCCCTGAACAAACAAACAAGCAAACAGATGGGAAATGGTTTTCCTCATTTGTGGGTGCTAGTACCAAATGCCCCAATTGAAAGGCAAGCTGAGCAGCATTATTGCTATTTCTTCTATCTGAAAGCATCTCTGATGTTATGATGTGAATCCCTTAATGAGTCATAGAACTAACTTAATACTTTCAGACCTGGTAATTAATGTATATGGGCAGAAGCTCTATATTTATATTTTATTTATTTATTTACTTATTTTTACAAATTTTTATTGATGCTTTGTGCATTTCATACATCATTTTCCAATTCAGTTCAGGCATATCTCCCCTTCCCTTCCCCCCCACCCCCACCCCAACCAAGATCATGCATTCTGCCATGACTGTCCTGCATATCTCTCTCAGTTTTTTTTTCCATTGTTTAGCTATAAGTGATAATCCATGAGTACAAGCATCCTTCATGTAAAACCAATTTGCAGGCTGTTGTGCC
>VZQC01006699.1:401342-418145 GCA_009823505.1 Rhizomys pruinosus
AACAGAAAGACTGCATCAGAAAATGGACTGAAATGGTGAATTGGAAAGGGGGGATGGGTGGGAGAGGGACACGGGTGTATATTCGATTAAGGCATATTTAATTGACGTGAGCTCAGCAAGTACCCAGTTTCGCCTAGACACTGTCTACAGGACACATGGTGTTTTAGGACTTAGTAAAAGTAAAAGTAAACATGTGTATATTAAACAACATTGGTTTACAGAATCTGATAAAAATGGTAATGCATCTGAATTAAATGGAGATATAATTCGCTGTTGCCCACATTTGCTTTACATAAAATCTGTAGAGCAAGAACTTTGGGATTGACACATACAAATGTTCTCTATAATTTCTCTGTTGTACAGTATCACCTTGTAGCATTCTCTTTAAGATGATTTAACGTAAAAATTAAGTTTGCTTCCCAAGTTAATCATATATAGTCACCCAAAACAACATGGGTGAATTTGATGAAATCTGTGCCTTGACTCCACCCTATAGTCATGTATAATACAACTGTCTTCTGGAGACTCATACGCTAAAAAAAGGGGGGGGGGATACAGAAAGACATGAAACCTTTTCATCAAACCCTTGCAATTCAAATCTTAAAACTAACTATGGGAAAAGATTTGTTTGTTCCAACAGGACAAAACGTCACCAACTTAACGGCTGAGAAAGAAAAGATACAGGTTTGCATTGAGTAGGATGTACCAAAAAGTGGCAACGGAAAGGCTGACCCGTCTGAACATTCAAAGGAAGAAAAGCCTCAGATTGCCATAAACATCGAACCCCTCTGTGGCCCCTACGTGTAACAACTATTTATAATGAGTCCTAATGAAACTTACCTTCTAGGTGCCGCAAAGGTTTTGATATGAGAGACTTTCTTGCCTCCCCCCCAGAACAAGGAGAAATATGACGATGATGAGGTCGCTCTCCAACTGTAAATTGGAGACAACTATTATAGAGGTAATCTCTTATAAAACTGGTAAAACTGCCTTCTTTAATTGACTAATAGACATAGAACTGTGAAAAGGATTATTCTCTGTTCAGAACCAAATATAATACTAAAGTCCTTAAACTATGCGCTTAAGCAAAATATATCAATACAGGAGCTCTGACATCAGTAATGAATATTCATATTTTAGAGTAATATAAAATTAAAGGGAAAATGTGTACTCAAGCATATATCGGAGTTAACATACAGTTTATTCCTGGAGGACATAACTCTGGTACATATATGATGTTTATATAAACATAATTTGGAGCAATACAATAGGGAGGGAACTACAACAACATAAGGACTGGGTCAAAGAACAGACTTATAGAGTTAGATTCTGCCCAGAACAGTAAACCTTTGAAGAGAAAAACTTTAAAAATACTGAGAGAAAGATGCAGGGCATATATGGCAGAATGCATGATCTGGGGTGGGGTGGGGGGAAGGGAAAGAGGAATATCTATAAAATGAACTAAAATGATGTCTGAAATACACATAACATCAATAAAATATTATAAAAATAAACAAGGGTTCTATGACCCTACCAGACAATGCAGGCTAGCAAATAAAAAGACAGATGCCAGCCAGAAATGGGCTCCCTGTTTTGGTGTTGTTGACTAGGGCATTCTGATAAACTATCAAACAATACTGGCCACTGCCATTGTTCCTAGTTTTCCTCCAGAACTTGATTGTAGGGCTGTATTCCTGACCATACTGTGTGAGACATAGAACACACTAGGGGAAACCAAGCTGGAACTCACCTCAAAGCTTCATCTCCACTGGATCACTTTCATAGTACTGGAAGGTCCTACACATGCTGCTGGCAAAGTAATTACTGACCTTACCCAAACTGTGAACCATGTGAGCTACATTAAGGACTGGCCTTGAAATATATGCCCATTGCTTCCTTAATTCTATGAGTGTTATGGGAATAACCAACAACCTTCTAATTGGATTTAAGTCCTATTTCACAAGATGGAGCTCATACCTGGCACTGTTTTCGGGGCCAAAGATCTGTGACTGGACAGGTTCCAGGGTGTAGGGAAGAACTGCCTTCTATTATTCTACTGAATAGACAGTCTTAAGCCACTCCTGATAACTTGGACATCTTTCAACTCTCACTGGAGAAGCTTCTTGAAACAAATGGCAGTTAACAAAGAGACTTGAAATTGGTCAACCTGTAGAGAATAAGAGACTGAAGAATGTTCAGCTCTAAATGGGAAACTTATATCAAACCATCTCTTCCAAAGACTCATGTATCATTGCAAAAGTGGAGGTGGAAATGTTGTAAAAACCAAAGGTGGTAGATGACTAAAAAAATCCAGTGTTGCCTGAACACAACAGGGCAGTTCCACATATGAAAATAGGATGCAAATACCTACTTGAATCCAAGCCAGGCAAAACCCTAGCATGGATGGAGCAAGTGGGCCAGACGTCCAACCCTACCTGAGGATCTATATGCAATTGACAGTTCCTGGGAAAGGGAGAGTCAGTTTTCTTTAAGGGTATGATAACTGGAAGATTCACCAGACTCCAAGGAATGGACTCACATTTAAGAGCAATAGAAGAACACAAATAAGGCCTTAAAAAAGAAAAATAATACCAGAGGACATGAAATCAGCAGGAGTAATATGCAGTACCTAAAACAATACAAAGAGTCAATGAGATTGAATACATCGATAATGGAATAAGAAGGGTTGAATGAGGTGAGGTAACCAAAGCACAGGACAGAGGAGGGAGTCAGGCAAAGGATAGATGATAGATAGATAAATAGATAGATAGATGATAGATAGATAGATAGATAGATAGATAGATAGATAGATAGAGAAAATTTCAGAGACAGATTCTCCATAGTTCTCGGGAAGTGTAGGAGACAATTGTCACTGGTCAAGAATTAAATGGTGTCAGGGCTTCATCCTGTCTGAAAGGTCTTCGGAAGAGATTCTGGAAGCTATTGGCATTCTGAGATTTGTTGTCACACCATTCCAAAACCTGCCTTGATGGTCACACTGCCTTCTCCTATTTCTGGACCAATTTTCCCTCTGTTTCCCTCCTCTAAGGAAGTTTGTGGTTATATTTATGACTTAGTATACTAACAAGAATAATCTTTCAGTCTGAAGTTCCTCAACTTAATTTCATTGTTTAAGTATATTTTGCTGTGTGGGGCATATCAAATTCATATATTCCAGTGAATAAAACATGAGTATATTTAGGGACTGTTATTCAGCTTGACACACTTATATTCATATACATTTGTGCTTATGAAAATCACAGGACTTTTATCTACTACATTAAAAAGTGGAAACAGCAAATATCCTTCAATTAATATTTGAATAAACTACGATATAGCCACACAATGAAATACTAATGTTCACTAGAATACTGATTTGTACATCTTGATGGCATCATATACGATACTGAATGATACTATATACCATTGTTGATAAAACTCAGTGAAAAACGAGATCAGTAAATTTCTAGGAGCTGGAGGAGAGGACTGTGTCTCTGCTAGGTAGTTTGGTGTAATGAAAGTAGTCTATAATCATGATTATTTTAGTTGGTACATAAATCCATACACATGTTAAAATTCATGGGCCCACAGATGAAAAGTAATTATATTTTACATTTGATAAACTGGAACAAGCCTATGCAAAACAATTACTAGCAGAATGTGTGCAAAATCGTGGAAGTAATGAAGCATAGCACATTTGTGGGATCTAGCAATGCTTCTAGTTTTGAATGAAAGCAACTTGGAGTAGAGGAATCTGTAAGGCAGAGGAGGCAAAGTGCTGAGATTTTAGTGCCTTGTTTTTATCTGTAGTTATGAGATCAAGAGTGAAGAACATTGGTACCATGTTTATCTCTAGAAAATCTAATGCTAGGTCATAAAAGTAAGTGTTATCATCTAATCTCCTGATTTCCTTCAATCACTGAAAGCTGGTGCCTGTAACAGGACAACTTGAACATCGAATTAGTGAGGGATTGGCTTACCAGCAGCCTAGACATTTTTAATGGAATTGAGCTATTAGGATTTTTATCTCATTCTCTTGATTAACAAAATAAATACCTAAGGTAATAAAAATATATTCTGTTTATACTGATTAAGACATGAAGGAATCACTCTATGTGGCTTCTCTATGGATTTCAGTCTCAATATTTTCCCATCCACACCTCATCCTTACATACCTGGTTCCAATTTCTTGAATACCTGGCTCCAAAATCTTGAAAATATGTCTTTATTTCTGATATAGAGCCAAGTACACATGATTTCATAGAGGTTTGTATGAAATTTGGAAAATAAGTGTACTAAGGTGAATTGTTTGCAGATCCTGTGAAGTCTTTATGCTTTATAGTAATCTGGAAAAATTATATAGAATGCCACAATTTTAAAAGTTCATCTTGCACATATTTTTAAAATATAGCAATTACATAAAACATGACCCACTTATCAATTTTTGACTTCTTATTACTTTACCTAGCTTCAGCTGAATCAAGCTAGAAATGAATGCCTTCATTTCCCATATAATTATTTTTATCTTCGCCTTTTACCAATGTAGTATAATTAATTTGGGATTTAGGGTAAAAAATTACTTCTAAGTCAAACGTATCTTACCCATTGCCTTTACAAAGTCTGCTTTACTTGTTGATCTTGTTTTGAATGACAGATATGCTGCTAAACTTATAACTATCCCAAGGATCAAGAGGATCTCACACAATTTTCATCTTTGAAAAACTCTCACATTCTTAAATATCAACTTGAATGTAATTAAACATTTTCATTTTTTTTTTGTCTTTTTCGAGATAGGGTTTCCTTGTAGTCCCACCTGTCCTGGAACTCACTCTGTAGACCAGGCTGGCCTCGAACTCACAAAGATCCGCCTGCCTCTGCCTCCCGAGTGCTAGGATTAAAGGNACCTGTCCTGGAACTCACTCTGTAGACCAGGCTGGCCTCGAACTCACAAAGATCCGCCTGCCTCTGCCTCCCGAGTGCTAGGATTAAAGGTGTGCGCCACCACGCCCAGCTTTTACATTTTCCATTTTTACTCCACTGAGGTTTTAGTGAATGATTATTCTCAGTACACATAATTTGAGAAAAATTCTTATTTGCAGTATTTTCTCTTAATTTCCATTTTGAAATACTAGAGAATGCTGAAAACATTTGTAGCACTGTAAGTAGTTTGTGCTATTTATCTTTTATTAAACTTATTTGACATTTCTAGCAATTTTCATGTTGCTACTAAATGCTCCATCTTTTGAGTACCATGTTTAAAGGTCAATGAAATATAAAAACATAAAATATAATCTTAAAAAGAACTTAAAACCTAAGGAGGCTAAACAAGTGTGCACTTGCATATATGTAGAGTTCAGTATTAACATAGATAAAGATAGGTAGGATGATGAATCATAGAAATTGTCATTGGAGGACTCAAATTTGGTATTTGGATCTGCCTTTTGATGTGTGACCAAGTTCCTTCACTTCATCAAGTTTCTCATTTTCTTGTTTTTAAAATAAAAGTAATAATACACAGTGATATAAAGAATATAGGGAATAATGTATGTGAAAGTATATGGAGTCTTACACATGAGCAGGTAGAGTCTGTTTTATTGTCAATGAACCCCAAGATAATGAATGCAAACTTTACTTGGGCTTCTATTTCAAATATTCACTTATCCTGCTTAAATACTCCATGCTGCTTTAAGAAGAACAGGGCTTTAGAATCAGGTATACTGGATCTTTGGTCATGATAAAGGTTGTATTAGTCACTTTTCTGTTGCTGTGATAAAACACCATGACCAAGGAACTTATAAAAGGAAGAGTTTATTTGAGCTTACAATTGACAGTTCCAGGGAATTAGAGTCCATTGTGGCGGGAGGTATGGAGGCTGGATCTGGAGCAGCAAGCCGAGGGTCACATCTCACAAAGAACACAGGAAGCAGAGAGAGAGACTGGAGACCATGAGGCTTCTTAAACTCACTAAGCCTGCCCCCAGTGACATACCTCCCCCAGCATGCCCACACTTTCTAAGACCTCCAAAAACAGCGCCACCAACTGGAGACAAATGTCTGAATACCTACAGCCTATGGGGGACACTCATTCAAACCGCCACAAGGGTCAAAGGTGGTTATATCATATTATGCAAGTGTGCTCATCATTTTTATTATTTTTAATGAGGATATCATTACTTCATTTAAATCTTACTGTGAAGATTAAAATACATTAAACATGGTGATGAGTAAACAGTGGAAGCTATGGTTATAAAAGTACACCCCTTTCTCTGGTCATTTTGAGGATTACATATGGCCCACCCAAGAAGCATGAATCTCATTTCTTTAAAATATATTGTGAAACATTAATGAGTTTATTTGCTCATGTATGTACATGAGCTCTCTCACATAGAGAGCATGTACAGTTATAGCTTGGTCTATGGTAAACTTGCAGAACTGAACATCATATTTCAGATACCTTATTTTTGTCAGGTAATAATCACCAGAGGACATGAAACCAGCAGTATATTTTTGGTATAATTGTGCATGGCCCTATTTAATCTCATTTGTTGTCATACATATAGCTACTATGGTGTTCTAGTTTGTCTTCCATTGCTGGACAAAACACTCTGACTGACACCAACTTGGGGAGGAAAGGGTTTATTCAGCTTACATCTCCTGGGTCACAGTTCATCACTGAGGGAGCCCAAGGCAGGAACTCAGGGCAGGAACCAGGAGGCAGGAGCTGAATCACAGGCCATGGAGGAATGCTGTTCACTGGCTTGCTCTCCTGGCTCATGCCCAGCCTGCCTTCTTACACAGTACACAACAACCTGCCCAGGGTTGCACCACTCATTGTGGGCTGGGCCCTCCCACACTGCTTGACCATCAAGACAATACTCCACAGATGTGGCCACAGGCCAATCCAATGACGCCAAATCCCCAATTGAGGCTCCCTCAACCCAGGTGTGTCAAGTTGACACTAAAGCTATCCAACACAATTGACCCCTTGTCATCTTGACACACAAAACACATCACTATTAAACCACCACCTTTCCAGTTCTTATCCCCAAAGTATGATGTTAGCATTAATCACAACCTAAGACAGTATAACCTTAAAGGCCCCACAGTCCTTAAAATGTCCAAACACTTAAAATTCACAGTCTATTAAAAGTCTCTTAACTGTGGGCTTCTGTAAAATCCAAAACAAGTGCTGTCTTATTTCAAAGGGAAGAATCAGGCACTCTCAAACAAAACCTAAGTCCAGCAAAGTAGCTCAAGGCTGGACACCTGGGATTTACTTACAATCTTCTGGGCTCCAAAGGGTTTCTGCAGCTCCCCTTCTCCGATTCTGCCATCCTTGGCACACACAGCTCATCTTGAAGGCCCAGGCCAACTCCATTTCACACCTGCTGCTGATCTTGGTGATCATCCCACGGTCCTGGCATCTCCAAAAAGCTAGGGTCGCCACTGAAACTGAGGCAGCACCCTCACCAATGGTCTCTTCTGACCTCTCCTGGTGCAAAGCCTCAGCTTCTCTCCATGACCCCTGCAATCCTGGGGTCTTCTCTGCAACCGAGGTGCACTTCCACCAATGGTCTTTCCTGACCTCTCACAGTGCCAAGCCTCGGCTGCTCTCTGTGACCCCCTCAAATTTCAACACCAGAACCATATAGGAGACTCTTACACACTACCAAGTCCTGCTTCTGGCTCGAGATGGAGGCTCAGGTCCCTTCTGGATCACAGCTTCTGTGTGCTGACACTGAAGAAATTCTTCCCAGGAGATTTCACCAGTGATGCTGGTCTCTTATTACTTACAGCTGATTTTTCAGCCTCAGCTAACCAGCATCAATTGTCCCAGTACAACAAAGATTTCACTTCAGGTTCTGGTCTTTTGTTACTTACAGCTGATTCTTCAGCCCCAGCTAACCAGAACCCACAGATTAAACAGTCCTGATGATCTCTGCTTCCCTTTGAAACTAGAAACTTTACAACCCAGGCCTCCATCTTTTACAAATCCTTCAGCAAAACTGCTCCAAGCTCCACAGCAGCAATCTTTAGGCATTCAATGATCTTCCCAGCCCAAAGTTCCAAAGGCCTCCACAATCCTTCCCCAAAACACCAAGGTCAGGTCTGTCACAGCAATACCCCACTCTTCTGGTACCAATTTCTGTTCTAGTTTGTATTCCATTGCTGTGACAAAACACTCTGACCGACACCAACTTGGGAAGGAAAGGGTTTATTCAGCTTACATCTCCTGCATCACAGTTCATTACTGAGGGAGCCCAAGACAGGAACTCAGGGCAGGAACCTGGAGGCAGGAGCTGAAGCACAGGTCATGGAGGAATGCTGTTCAGTGGCTTGCTCCCCTGGCTCATGCCCAACCTGCCTTTTTTACTGTACACAACAACCTGCCCACTCATTGTGGGCTGGGCCCTCCCACACTGCTTGACCATTAAGACAATACTCCACAGATGTGGCCACAGGCCAATCCAATGGAGCTAATTCCCCAATTGAGGCTCCCTCAACCCAGGTGTGTCAAGTTGACACTAAAGCTATCCAGAACATATGGCGAGTTGAGTTATGGGGGAAAGAAAGTCTCTCATGAGAAGAAGACATTTGCTGGTCTTTCTTGTCTTCACTTAAAGTTTTCTCTGCAACCTGGTCTCTAAAATATTCCAATGCAGTTACCTATTGTAAACCTCATTTATTATTTTGTCATTTTGAGCTGAATTCTAGTATCATTTGCTGCTGTATAATGTATTTCCTTTCATCCACTGTTTATAGGTTCAGAATATTTCTAAGTATTTCTTCCTGTATAAAAAGACAAAATACCAATGATTTATGATGAATTGTGTTTATATGAAAACTCTTAAGTGGGCACTTATTTTTGCACAAGAAAGAGGAAAACACATTTTATTTATTAATGCTAGAATGGACATAGCTTTAATTTTATTGCTATTTTTTAAGCATCCAAAATGTTTTAGGCACATAAAGAGTACACAGAAAAGGTGGACATAATTGGTGCACACCTCTAATCCCAGCACTTGAGAGGCAGAGGCAGGTGGATCTCTGATTTCAAAACCAGCCTGGTCTATATAAATGAGTTCCAGACTGGCTGAGGCTACAGGGAGACCCTGTCTCATAAAAGAAAAACAGCACAAAAACACAGAAAGCATGATAAGGATATTAAGAATTTTACAATAAAATAAATTTCATTATCTAAAAGACATGATGTATTCAATCTTTAAATTATTTGAGAAATTTTGTTTGGGAAATTCACTTAGCAGTCCTTATGCTTAGAGGGTGTTTTATGAATTTCTAGATAAAAATTATGCTACTCTAAATAGCACTTCAGCATACTGCAATATTTTGGTATTCACATACATTTGTAGGGTAATCAGGAAACAAGATCAAATGCACCAAATGGAGACACAATAGCCCCTGAGCTAAATGCCTTTGGAAAATAAAGGATATTCATTCTGGATTAATTTTGCAAAAGTCATCATGTAGTAAGGAGAATTAATGTCTTCAAAACAGCAAGGCATTTGCTTGACAGGCAGTTAAAAGAGCAGAGAAGATGGGAAGTTGGCAGAAGAAACAGTAAGTTTATAGTGCAGCTTGAACCACAGGAATATGAAAGAATGCACGTTTCAATTCTATCATCTTCAATTTGAGAATGCGCAGTGACTTACATCTCTGTGCAAAGCACTAGGAATGTGATAGTGAGGGCAGAAGTGATCTTTTGTCTCTTGAGACATTCACAGTGTAGTTCTTTTTTTTTCTTCTTTATTTTTTTCATTTTTTGACAATAAGTAATAATTTATGAGTACAGTGTAGTTCTACAGACACTGAGGCAAATGTAATTATTCTTCTGTTCAACAAATATTTACTGAGTGCTCTCTTCAGTCTAGACACTCTAGGGTTAAGGAGACTGAAGAAAAGGTGAACTTTTCTCTCCTCATGACATTATACTTGGCATAGACTGATGACAAATGGTATCAGATGGTTACAGATGCTCTGAACACACATAAAGCAGAGAGCAGGGAGAGCATGTGGTAGACACAGATGAAATGTAGAAGACCATTCTTAAGGTGATGTTTCCTCATGTGACCTGAAGACATGGCTCACTTATTTCAAGATCGGAAAGGGTAAGGCATTTAGAAACAGGTATAGGATGGGAGAAGGTTCCAAACAGAGCAAGTAATAAGTTCAGTGAATTCACAAAACATAGGTAGTTTGTCTGCCGCAGGTACAACTAGTAGTAGTGGTCCTGGAATGAGTCAGGAAGGAAAGGGAGCTGATAGGAAGGCCTTACTGGGAATGCTCCAGATGTCATTTATTTTGCATCCTTGATGCCTATCGTTGGGGAGTGAATCCATGCAATGTTTGAAAATATAGGAAACACTGTTTTGCTTCTCATCCACCTGTGCCCCTTTTCTAAGCCTAGGGAAAAATCTGTGGAAGAGGGAGCGCGGTAGAAGGGCTGCGATTGGGGTGAATGGTGAAACTACAACAATATAGACTGGACACTCATTTGATCAACTTGATTGAACATACAAGCCCCCCCTGCTGGATGGTGGGACCCATGAGCTGTGTGGGTTTGGGCACAACTGCTTGCAAATTGGTTTTACATGAAGGATGCTTGTACTCACAAATTATCACTTATTGTTAAAAAAAATGAAAACAAAACAAAACAAAAGAAAACAGAAAGATGCAGAAAGGTTACAGCAGAATGCATGATCTGGGAGGGGTAGGGGTGGGGTGGGGGGAAGGGAAGGGGATATATGCCTGAACTGAATTGGAAAATGATGTATGAAATACACAAATCTTCAATAAAAAAAAGAAAAAAAAACTGTTAGTAGATGCTAAATTTGGTGCTTTTCCCTGCAAAGGTACATTTTAACCTCTGAATAAATAATTTTTGAAATAAAAAAAAGGTACTTTCTTTTTTTTTTATAATGCTTTTATTGATGTTTTGTGTATTTCAGACATGATTTTTCAGTTCAATTTAGACATGTTCCCCTTTCCCTTCCCTCACCCCATCAACCCTAGATCATGCATTCTGCCATTACTGTCCTGCATCTTTCTCTCAGTCTTTTTTTTCCCAGAAAAATAATGGTTTCCCTCATTTGTGGATGCTAACACCAAATCCCCAGATGAAAGGCAAGCTTAACAGCATCATTGTTATATTTCTGTTTATCTTAAAGCAACTATGTTGTTATGTAAATCTCTTTTTAAATTTATTTTTATTTTTATTAAACTTTTTACATAAATCATAAAAAAAAGAAAATATAGGAAACAATAAAAGAGAGGAAAAATTCTCTCTCACTTTTGGTTCAATGCCGAGTAAGTAAATGATAAAAGTAACAGAATCCCTTAGAATAAACTAGCAAACTACTAAGACAGGTATGCTGTCATGTGTTGCTTTTTATATTATATCAGGTATCTGTGGGGCTTGCAGATTGTTTCTTAGAAGTGAGAACTTTTGAAGCAGCCACCTGGCTTGCTTGCTATCTAGATATTGTTTATCACATCCTTTGTCATTTCTCAAATGGGATTGATATTAACAATCTTGCCTTTTATCTTTTTAAAAAAATTTATGAGTATGAGTATGGTGCAGGCAAGTACACCCATGTCCTTCAGTACAAGTGGAGTTCAGAAGAGGGCATTAGATCTCATGGAAGTGGAGTTATGGACAGTTGTTACCTACCCTGTGGATGCTGGGAATCGAACCTGGGTCCTCTGTGCTCTTACCACTACTACATTTTGGAGTAGTTCTTTAAAACACCACGTTTACTACTTTAAAGAACTACTCCAAAATGTAGCAGTCTGGATTTACATAATAGACACATTCCTCAGCATCATTAGTGTTTGTCAGCACCAACATTTCTGAACCAACTAGTTGCATGTACTTTTCACATTTCTTTTACCTAATATATCAGCATCCTTGGTCTATACCTCCTCTACTCTTCTGCTGTCACGTTGGTATTTGAGGGAATACTGCAACTCCTCTTGTCTTGTGGCTTTGACTTTCTCTTGGCCCCACATGTAATGTCCTCTTTAACTTACTGTGCTTCCAGAGGTAGTTGATTTAATGATAGTCCCTAGCCTGCAGCACCACTCTGCACACTCACATTTCTTCCTGGAGACTTTCAGACAATAGCTGTCTCATGGATTTATTGTGAGACCTGGAACAGATAATATATGAGATAAGCAGTTTATAAAGTTTGAAATGATTTATATTTGTAATGAAATCTTTAGTCCTAAGGCCACGAGTTCCCAAACAAAATGATTATACCAATAGTTAATGTCATTTCACAATACCAAATAGAGCAAAAACAAGGAAAAAAAGAAAAGAGCATCTAGGCAGGAGGTCTAACTGTCAGAGATAAGATGAATCAACCACCAAGAAATATAGTGACCTTTGGAAGAGTCAGGGCAGTTAGGCTGAGTGCTCTGCATCAGGCTGGGTGAGCATGTGCCATAACTCACCTTCCTGTCTGCCCTTCTCTTGAGTGCATGGTATAATATTCTTCTATTTTTCTCATGTCAGATTTTTGCTTCTTAATTGTTCTCTATTCTAGATCTCCCCTATTCCATTTCCTCAAGCCTTAGTAGCCTTTTTTTATGCCACTTTCCTGTTTCTTTTGCCTTATTACATTTTAGTTCTTGCTCAGGGGACTTGAAATGGATTTTGTTGGGGTCTCTGTGGGAGTTGTTTTACAAGCTTGCAGTAGATGAATTATCAGGAGTCAACCTCATGATAATTTTGTTTGTTCAGGCCTGTCTAGTGGCTATGAAGCAGTGATACTTTGGGAGAAAGGAGCAGAAAAGCTTGATGTATAAATTAAAAATTGATATAGAAATTTAATATTTCAGTAGGTCTGGAGGATATATATGGCAGTCTAGGTAAACTTTGTTATTCGTAGCCTCACATAGGCTTGTTCTCCTATAATGAGCATACTGATCTAGGACAGCATCTAAGTATTTTGATGGACTGAATTCTAAAATGCCATATAGATATGCAGCACAGAGAATCAATGTGTGGAAAGGATATACAATAGTTAGATAAAAGCTGGTGATTGACCTACTATGATCCTTATCTTTTTATGTTTACTAAAATTTTGCATTATGTGCTTGCTCACTGGGTCTCTAATCAATGCCTGAAAATACAGACTGGAGACATTATTTCCCCCAAATAAATTTCCCCTGAGCCTACATATAGTGTCTGCTCACTGACAAAGGTTGAACAAACTTCATGTGTTTCCAAAGTATAGCATTGGCAGATTGCCTAGGATGTGATGAAAGGGATAAAGCAAGATTGGATGAAGTCCCAAGGGAGAATTCTCACACAGGTGAGTGATGAACTGAATAAACCTTTCAGGTGGCTTCTGTAAATGCTCCACTAAGTGTTAGATTGGGCAGACTCAAACACCATTGATTGTACCTTCAACTTTCCTGAAGAATAAGAGACCTCTGTCTTTAAAGCAAGCAATTCTCAGCCACCACCACAAGAACATTTTTCTTAGTGTTTGTGAAAGTGTTTCTATAAAACTGGATTATGAAATTATAACAGAACATAGTATTAGCTTACTTAAAACCAAATTTTAAAATCACTCCTCCTAAGATGCATGTTTTAGAGGTAAATAGCCATGATAGTCATACATGCAGCAATGACTTTTGCTCATGCAATCTGAGAACAGGGCAGAATTGCATGTTAGAATCTATAGGAGTCAATATTTTATGCTCTGTTCTTTTACATTATTATAGAATTTCAAATTTACATTCTAAAATATGATTACATATTTTTAGTTTGAGAATCTTTTCAATTCATTTATTACAGTACTTTATTTTGTTTGGTTTGGTTTTTGACTTCCCAGGCTATGATTTTTATTTGTAGAAGTTCAATTAATGCTCTGTCAAATGTGTCGCTGGTAAAGATTTCTTCCCACTCTGCGGGCTTTCTCTTCACCTCCTTGATTGTTTCTTTCGCTGTACAGAAGCTTTTGAGTTTTATGAGGTCCCTTTTGTCAACTGTTGACCTTACTTCCTGTGCAGCTGCTTTCTGATTTAGAAAGACTTTTCCTATGCCTATGTCTTCTAGGTTGTTGCCAAATTTTTCTTCTATCACCTTCAGGGTTTCAGGCTTCACATTGAGATCTTTGATCCACTTGGAGTTGATTTTTGTACAGGGCGAGAGGGAGGGGTTCAAATCCCCCAGATGAAAGGCAAGCTGAATAACATTATTGTTATGTTTCTGTTTATCTGAAAGCAACTATGTTGTTAAAATGTGAATCTCTCAACGGGCTCTAGAATCCATCCACCAATTATTTTCAGACTCTGTAATTACTGTATATGGGTGGAGAGTACGTATCCAGATTTTAGAGTAATATAAAATTAATGGAGGAAAATGTGAACTCCTAATCATAAAAAAAGACAGAGAGAAAGATGCAGGACAGTTATGGCAGACTGTATGATCTGGGATGGGGTGGGGTGAGGTGGTGGGAAGGGAAAGGGGAATATGTCTGAACTGAATTGAAAAATGATGTATGAAATACACAAAGCATCAATAAAAAAGCCCAATTAAGTGTTTTACACTTTCTGTAGGGCAGAGGTAAATGCTCACTGAGGCTGTAGAAAGAAACATAATGGAAAATCTCCTGTTGCCTGGGAATGGGAGACAACCAGCATCAAGGCCTGGAGGCCCAGGAGCACGTATGTAGTTAAGGCCACATCTGGCCCTCAGGTGAAGTGGAAAGTCTGTTCTAGAGAATCAGTCCTCCTAAGACCAGAATCTGAAAATGGCAGAGACCACCACTGTTCATAGCACAAACCCAACATAGAGGAAAAGCCACTGCCGTGCACAGTCCAGTACCTCAGGGGAGGGGACTGTGGGGAATACAGCTACCCAGAGAAGGCTGAAACTGCTGATCTATTAATATTGAGAACTCTTCTCTCCTTCATTCTGCTCCATCATCAGCCTACTCCTAGAGGGATGTGGAACAATGGGCCACAATGGGGGATCAAAGCTCCAGGCTCATGTGAGGGGAGCACAGCTCTAGCTCATGAGAACGCACCAAAGCTCTAGCTCACAGCAGAAGGCCACAACAGTGGCTCACGAGAGGGGACCAAAGATCCAGGCTCAATGTAGGGGACCACAGCTTCAGCTCACAGGAGGACCTTAAGTCAAATTAGATTGTTGATTACCCCTGTTCTATTTTGTCTTTCAATTTCTATGACAAAACACTCTGACCAAAACCAACTTGGGGAGTAAGGGTTTATTTGACTCACATCTCCCAGGTCAGAGTTCATCACTGTGGGAACCATCGAAGAATATTTCTTACTGGCTTGCTCCCCTGGCTCCTGCTTAGCCTGCTTTCTTACACTGTACATAACAACCTGCCCAGGGGTGGCACTACCCATAGTGGGCTGGACCCTCCCACATCACTCAATATTCAAGTCAATACTCTACAGATGTGACTACAGGCCAGTCCAATGGAGGCAATTCCCCCGTTGAGGTTCTCTCAACCTGGGTGTGTCAACATGACACTGAAGCTATCCAGCACAACTTGACACATAAAACACATCACTATTAAACCACCACCTTTCCAGTTCTTATCCCCAAAGTATGATATTAACATTAATCACAACCTAAGACAGTACAACCTTAAAAGCCCCACAGTCCTTAAAATGTCCAAACACTTAAAAGTTCACAGTCTCTTAAATGTCTCTTAACTGTGGGCTGCTGTAAAATCCAAAACAAGTACTGTTTTATTTCAAAGGGAAGAATCAGGCACAACCAAACAAAACCTAAGTCCAGCAAGTAGCTCAAGGCTGGACAGCTGGGACTCACTCACAATCTTCTGGACTCCAGAGCATTTCGGCAGCCCCCTTCTCTGACTCTGCTTTCCACAGCACACACAGCTCATCTCACAGGCCCAGGCCAGCTCCATTCCACACTTTCTGCTGCTCTTGGTGGTCATCCCATGGTCCTGGCATCCCCTAAAAGCTGGAGTCTCCACTGAAACTGAGGCTGGCCTCCACCAACAGGTGATTCTGACACCTGATTTTTCTTATATAACCTTCAGCTATACAGATGTACTCACATATGAATTATATGTATATTTTTCAGGAGGCTTATGAAATTATACATTTTCAATGGTTTTACACATTACCTATGTATTAATCTTTCTTTTCTTTCCCCTCTATATGTTACATTCCTTACCTGGTCCCCAGTTAAAGTACTCTCCATTTTCCTCATTCCCCCTTTGATAGCACCTCTGACTTACTACCCTCCACCTGTCTGGAGCTCCTTCCTACTCTCTCAGGCCGTGGTTCTCTGCTTTTCTGGCTCCCATATGAGGATCCATACACACACCTAAAGATTTAGAGCTGGGAACCACAAATGAGAGATTACCTGTATCACTTGTTATTCTATGTTTGGAGTACCTCGCTTAGTATAATAGTTTCTAGTTCCATTCATTTACCTGAAGATTTCATGATTCGTTACAACAGAGGAGAATTTCATTGTGTAAATGAAGTTATCCTTTCATCAGTTTAGAGATATTTACATTGTTTCCATGTCTTAGCTAGTATGAAAAGTGGCAGAAAACTTGGCAGAGCAATTATCTCTGTGGTAGGATATCTAGACCTTTGAGTAGCATAGCAGGATCATATTGTAGAACTGCTTTTAACTTTTAAGAGTTCTCCACATTGCATAAAATAGTGGCTACATCAATTTGCAATCCCACCAGTAGTGAATAACAAGGTCCCCTTTATCCACATACTTACTAGCATTTTTTTTTTTTTTTTTTTTTTTTTTTTT